>SMLS01071832.1:0-78353 GCA_004785975.1 Popillia japonica | reverse complement strand
AAAAAATACTGCCCTGCCTATCTTTGTTTTTTTATATTCCAATTCGTATGATTATCAAAAAAGTTTGCAAGGATTCAGCAGTGAATCTCTTTTTCTGTTGTAACTAATTTCTTGTCATCAGCTACGCAGAACAACATAATGTTATTAGGAACGTCTTCAAATGATTTTATAGCAAAATAACCACTACTCTGTTCTCTTTTATCATAATCTTAAAGATATACGCAAATGTGCAAAAATATACAAAAATATGCAGATATTCCATTGATATTGACCTGGAAGTAACAAACTGCCTTATTTTACGCAAAAAAAAAATCAAATTAAAATAGTGTTATCAAGTCACAATGACACGAAAATTATAATCTACAACGACGCAGTTCAATTTACGTTTTCCTAGCCAAAACAATGAGTGAAACAATGATAACAGTGCAATAATTAATCATAAAGTAATAACTGTTGCAACGGAATTATTGGAAAACTGTTCGCCAGTGTATGATTTATTCCTCGAACAAAGAAGCCAATACAGGGGGGAGTTGTCCGGCATTCAAGCCATGTCCTGCCTGCCACATTGCGTCTACCATGCGGACTTAACGATAACTATCGAAAAACTCCGAAAATGCTCCTTCTAATTTTGGAAACAACACGACAGATCTTTCGAAGCCGCAGGGTGCAATGACTCCGCGTCTAGAACAGACACGGGGCTCCGACCAGCCAGAAGCCGCAGCAGCAGCAGCAGCTTTCGGCGTTGAACGTTGAGCAATCCGGCGACGACGTTTTAACGCCAAGAAGTTTGTTCGCGGCGGGAATATATACGTATAGTAAAATTCTACAGAAGGAAAAAGTCAATAACCTGACAAAAACGGTTGCCATCGTGCTGCACTCGCAGGGGGACCATTACGAAATTTCGGTGCGGGTATTCTAAGGGAATTCGTTCGAATTGCTATCATCGGTTTGTTCGAGAAATGCATACGATGCACTGAACGCGTTCTGCTTGAATATTGTTTCCAAGTTTTCTGTTTCGTACATATTAAAAAGATTCATTTTAATTCTGTTAAATGAATTATGTATTTCTTTTTTCTTTTAAAATAAGAAAAGCTAATCGCAAAAATTACTTTTTTGATATTTAATAAAAAAAAAATACCGACAAAGGAATGAAAATTTTTACCTAGAGCTCATTTTTTCGTAATTGTAATTTTCGCATGGCACTTCAGATTGTTCCAGTTTTGTTAAAAATTATTCTCAACTAGTTCGCAAAATATTGCGAAATTTCAGACTTTAATGAAGTTCATAGGTGAGTAGACTTCTTCAGACCGAAATTTCTTCTGAAATGGTCAAATACCTCCTGAAAAATGGGCACGTTTTTCTTGAATGAAGGTAGAAGTTATATCATATTAAAATGTCTTGAAGCGTCGGTCTTCAAAAGAATGTGGAACCTACAGGATGTTTAACCGTCAAAGTGGAGAGTGGTAGCAAAGACTTGAGGAAGTGAGCTTTCAGTCTCCCACTGTTGTTTCTATGTAACTTTTGGCAAGGTAACAATAATGATCAATGATGGTGGTCCAATTGAGACTAAACTTCTTTGTAAGACCAACCCTAGTTTCATTACCATTACATCTCCAATGACCTGGGGGTGAACAGATAGCTCCAATTTACTTTCGAATCAAATAAAGCTTTTTGTGCTACTTGGTTAAGTGAGAAAATTTATAGGCGTGCATTTTAGCAACGACTTTTTAAACATTCGTGGGAAAATTGTTCAATAGCACACCAACATCTTGCATAGCAGCCAGCAAATAGCTATTACTGCTACAGCTTCAAAATATTTTTTAAACCCACTCACTCCATCCTGAATTGAAGACTGTATTTCTTTTTTGTTTTGTTTTTCTTTACATTTCTTCTTGCAGCTTTTTAAGCTTTAAATAATTGCGTAGTAAGCTAAACATTTTTCCACTTCGATCTTCTCTGATTTTGAATTTCACATTCAATATATTTCAGAGCGGAGAAACTGTGTCCTGTATGCTCTGATTCTTTGATAAACCGACCATTTGAAGTATGTTACTATGGGTGGGCTTTGGGTGAAGATGTATTTGAAGTTTTTGCAGTTGTTCTCGGAACTGATCGTCTAATAGGTTTTGAATTCAGGAAAAATTATAGTTTCTGCTATTATGCGTTAGAGGTACATTTAACCAAGTATGTATATATGTAGTTAATTTCTGAGGAGGGTTTCTTCAAATAGATGTTGCGAGCCTCTACTGTAGGGGTTGGTAGCTTGCAACTGACTCCTTATATTTCATCTAAAAGAGTGGTGGAACCAAATTTAAATCACTTGACACTTTGACATAAGTGGATCCCAAAAAAGTCTTCATAATTTACATGGCCAATTAAGATCAATACGAGCAGGACTATTCCTGATTTATCCAATTAACACAAATGTCCAACCATTTTAAGAAACCATCTTTTGTGATCCACTCAACTTTTTAGTTGAGATTTTTGCAATTTGAATATATCACCAATAGTTAGTGTCCAATACCAGCAATTATGTAAGACTAAAGTTATACTGTTGCTTTATTTTGGATGTTTAGTGGTTTCGTATACAGGGTTCCTATCAAGTATTGTATCAAATGGAATTTATAACAGTTTATTCACTCAATGAATTTTGTTTTATTTTTTATTTTTAATTGTTATTTTGGAATAAATAAGCTTATGGTATTGTGTTTCTGAATAAATTATCTGCCAAATGGCACTAAATCAATATAGGTTACCATTTAAAAAATTAAGATGGCTAGAAGACAAACACCAGTCTCTTACAAAAAATGAAATACACATCAAAATGTGGATATTTATCTATAATTTAATCCAACCAAATCTCAAATCGTTTCTACATAATCCTATTTAGGTGTCGGAATTCATCAGTGTAGTTATTTTCATTTGTAAATTGACTTTTCAGTTTATTCAAGCTGATCCAGAGGACATGGATCCTAAGATTTTCATCTTAGGAAACTTCTGTAACCAGATTTGTAATCAAAACAGGAAAAATGCACTTTCTATTAGTTTGAAGTTGATAACGGTTAACTAGGAGGCTAATTGATATTCTACGTACTATATTAAACATAACGATTGGAAATGAACTTTTAATTAGTATCAATTAATTAAACTAAAATATAATTGACCAAATTGTAATGAGATAATTTAAACTGTTTCGATATGGAAGACGTAGAAATTGAAGGAACTATTTTAAAATTGGATTTGTGGGAGTAACGCACTCTCATAGAGAATGCATTCAATTTCCTAACAAAAATAAATAATAAAAATAAAGCTTAATCTCAACAATTACAAATTTGTTTTATAAATATAATTCAAGTCTATTTCCATTATTTTTTTTCTTGCTGTAACACGCGTTACTATAATATAATACATATACAAACACATTTGACATTGCTATCTTTAAATAAATTCTTTTCTGTGGTCATGTCTTGGTCAATCATTGCGACTTCTCAGCGTAGAACAAGGATTCCCGTGTCGGACATAATTATTAACTGCGTTATTCAATATCGCCGGCACGTGCATATATTGATACATGCTCTAAGTACATATCGCAAATTAAATCTATTTAAACATTCTGCCTACTTTGCAACAGGCTTTTATAAACGCCAATAATAGATGCCCGAACAATGAATACGCATTCGTTCTTTTTAATCATCGTGCACGCAAATTTGGTGTCGTATATCATATGCATGCATAGATCCATCAGAAAAACACTCCACACGACCTTCTTTACACGTGTTATAGCCTTAAATTGTTTTAAATAAACCCCAACGGTACACACACACACACACGATTTATAATGATAACAAACAAACAAGTTGACCTTTTATGAAATTATACGTAGTAGGTACTTACTTGATACTATTGCTGTGTGTTGGGAGCAAATAAAAATGTTTATGTACTTACTTGGATAAGCCTGTTTATTGGTAATACACGTGTTGAAAGACAACATATATTATGTGTGCATACACCATAACTTATGGAAGATTTACCGCTTATGTTCTTGAAATTTATCTCAAGCTTTTAACGTCTAATTCTTTCCTGATTTAATTATCGAATATTAAGTTATCACAAGAATTTTTTTTATCTGTATTGGCTTTTAAGGTACTATTTATTTCTGAGGCGGTTACATAATTTAGACATATGTATAACTGCTGTTACATGTATGACCCTCGGATATTCGACATCTGTGACTTGTGCTTTGTCCCAAAAAGAAGGTGGTAATCGCTTCCCAGTTAAATATGCGTGGGCTGTAATTTTGTGTGAAGTCTGTTTTAGAAAAGGAAATTTATAGTGTAGAATTGTTGGAACTCCTGATTCAAAGCGAAAATTCCAAAAAAATTAACAGGATTGAAAATTTAGAAAGACCAATGGCTAGATGAATAAGTCCGCATCTGTCAAGCAACTATCTTGTCTAGCACCTTTGATAAATCATTCAATTTCGGTAGTTAAGAAGTCTTGGGTAAAGAGATAACCACAGCTTCCTTCCAATAAGAATTCTTGAAGATAATAATTAATAATGTGAATAAACTGGAACGAAGCTATGCGAAAGAGCAGAATGAAGATTAGAGAATGCAAAGAAGATATAGAACGACATCATTTGTAGCGCTCTTTGCGATTTAAGACCATGAGCAAATACTAAACACGGGCAGGTGAACTAATTTCTTATACGCAGGTCCTAACAGGACACGGTTCCTACCAGGCGTACCCTCGCAGATTTGGCAAACCTGAAACGGACGACTAACTACTATACTGTAATGGGATTGACAAAGCCGAACATTCCGTTTTGAGTGCCCAACGTAGGTCCTGGAGATACAGCAAGCATAAAGGACTATAGACCACGTAACACCAACAATCATCGTAGTAAGAATGCTTGAGAACGAAGAGAAATGGAAACCGGTGGAAACAATGACGCGAAACGTCATGGGAAAGAAGCAGAAATATGAAATAATAAGACGCAAGACTAACACGCAAAGTGAACTACATATGGAAGAGCTCTAAGAACAACACCTTCTTTCTCAAGCGCTGGAATGAGGAGTTTTTTTTAGTGGATATGTCACGTTGGAGAGTCCCACACTGCTACTTCACAGAACTAGGTGCAGTGCAGTTCATATAGGACTTAACCCTTCACAAAAAAGTATGAAACTCCAGGAACTGGATTTGGCGAATTTGGGGAAGTTAAAAAGTGATTTATTTCATTTGCATTGCGAAATGTACCAGGAATTACAATTAGGTTAAGAGTCGTGATTCAGAAGGAAGAAGCATGAAGCATTTAGTTAAGGTTATATACTTTTGTGAAAACTTCGAAAGCATCGAATTGTATGTGGTTTCAATAATGTTGTCTTCAATTTTACCAATTTTCCAACTGGAGACAAAAGAAAATATGCTTCTCCTGACAATGTAAGTGCTTAGCCAATAAAATCTTTAGGTTCTCCATTAACTAAGAGGCGAGTAGAAGAATATTGGCCTAAAATTTGTCATCAGAAGGCGGTGGTGGTAATGTCGAAGATTTCAGTTGTAATTAGTAAAGATACATAATAATAAAAGTTTTTTTAATTCCAATACAGTTTTAAAAAATGATCGAGCATTAAAATCACAGGAAAAAGTGCCGATTCTGCGCATACATATTGATTTATCCAAGATAATTCTCTAAAGAAATAATTTTCATATTTGAAAATTTTGTTGATACAGGCGCCATCTTCAGTATAATAGTGAGATAAACTTACTCCGCCGGTATGCAGATAACTAATATTACAGATGCTCTGATTGTTGGTCTTATGGAACCTAGATGGCTCTCTATGAATGCAGAAAACTTGAAATAATTCTAAAAAATAGTACAATTTTTTCCTTTAAGGTTTTCAGCTTTATACAAGTTTAAATTTATTAATTTTGAAAATTTTCATGTCTTGTTGCTATGCTCACAATAATTTTTATTAAAATACATAGCTAATATACATACAACCAATCGTACGGAATGCATGCCACCAGACTTTCACCTCTAGCGTTGTTGAGACATCCAGTATCAATATGGTATCAATATCCTTGTGGTACGCTTACCCACGGGGTGAAATCTGAAATATCTCGAAATAAAACTGTCATAGCGGACAAGCTCTTCCAAATGATATGTTTCTCGCAAGAGGGCGCACGTAAAATTCTTAGTTCGTTTGATTTGAATACTTATGCGTGGCGTTTACATAGCACGTGGCACCACAAACTGGGCGTGGCACGTTCATTTCATGTCCATTTGTTCTTGAGTGTTGACGTTGTAGTTTGGAATTGATTTTTATACTTTTTGTAGTTTCTCAGTTTTATAAACCGTTATTGCTAGATGTGAATTTTTTAGGCATTTTTTAGGCAAACGCTTTCTTTTTGGGTACTTTACACATACAATATTGGTTTCTAATATTTACGAATATTGCCCGGTTTCTGAAACGTCAAACAGCAGTTGTTTTGGTATCTACAAGAACTGTCTTTGTTAAATCGCCAGATACTGAGCAGATAACTGCTGCTTGACGTTTCAGAAACCGGGCATTATGTATTCCAATATTTTATTGTATTACACTAAATAAGTATATTTTGAATTATGGCGCAAAAAGTTCTTCCGGACGAAATATACTTCTGTAGATGGCGGGCTTGTAGCTGTTTCGTTTCAATATAGGGAGATTTTATTCTATCCTGATAAAGGTTGTTTTTATCTATGCGCTTCCACTCTTTACTCCTGAAGAAGCCACTTACATTAGTGGCGAAACGTCGAGTTTTATATTGTAAATTTTGTGCATTTATTTGTATCGTATATTTCTTGTAAACCATGAATCGGTAAACAACCGGAAACGCTTATAATAGAGATCCGGGTCGTGAAAGCCTTCGATCTGCATATCTCGTTATTGCCAAAATCCATTTCAAGATTCAAATATTGTCTAATGAAATCCATAAAGTACCTATTTTATAAATCTTCCCCCTTAAATTCACTTTTAATGTACATACATATACATATGTAAAATATAGTTGATGTATCACCAATTGAATTGGCAACCAATCTATCATTTAGTTGAAAATCGCTAGTAAAAAGTAGAAAATTGACTATGTATCTGCGTCTTTCAAGGGATTTGAGAACAATTAATTACACACAAAAAGTTTCCTTGACATTAAAGTTTTTGCTGATAGAATATTATAAATAAATTTCTTAAGAGTAACGTTAAGTTGTCGATATCTTGTATGAAACTGTAAACTTGATAAATTACAAATAGCTGCAGTTTTTAATTGATTTGTGTATTCATTCTTCATTGATTTTTTTAATTTTGTTCCTGTGGTATATAATTTAGGACAGTGTAAAAATTAAGATTCGATATCTCAAAGTTCTTTTGTCCTAAGTTAGGATTCGTATTTCTCTCCGTTAGCTTTGCCGGCTCGTGCATTGAAATGTCTCGATTATTAATCGCCCTTTTTAACACACTTTTTCATTAATTAATTGTTATCAAATATGTTATTGAAGTAAATTATTTTATAATGAAAATTGAATCTTATTATTACGCCTAGGATTTCTTGTTTAGAACATCTTTAATTTTGGAAATTATATAAAAACACAATTTTCTTCAACATAATTTTAATAAATTTTACAAATATGTTACAACTTACATATATATTATGTATATATGTATATATTTATATTTAGTAGCATTTGAAATGTAAATAAAAAAATCCTATACATCTATTTAGCAATAGTATAAATTCTACAAAAAAATGTGTGTATGTATATATATATCAGAATTATAAAATAAAATATAATAAAACTATATTACAATCTGTTTTCCTTTAGTACTAAATAAAATCTCTCTTTCTATATATATCTCTTATATATCTTTCATGTTTTATGTACAAGAGTATATTTATACAGGGATGTGCCACTCCGACATTTAATTAGAAGAATATAAAAGCTAGAAAGGATAGCAATTTGAAATTTTGGTAATCATCGTTTGAAGGTATCGTTGTCCAAACACTTTTGCGTGCTGTTATCGCATAAACTTGGTGTAATTGTTATTGTTGTTTGCACGTGCTGACTTGGAGTAGCTGACAAAAACGTTGGAAAGCAAGGTCATATCATTGATTAAATGCTGCTGCCGGAAGAGTCTTAAATAGGCGTCTAAAATCATATGATGACGTCGGCTATCAAAGACGCGGTATAGAGAAAATCTATGAGACAGTGGCGGAACAACCACCAGTGCAACCGGTGCCATGTACCGGGACCCACACTCGCTGGGGGGTGCACCTTCGTCTTCACGAGAAATACCTTTAATTTGCAGCTTTTAGAAAATATTATTCAAAATTTACATTAGAAGTTATTAATAAATATTATAAAAGAACTTTACACTTTTGTTTTGTTTCTTAAATAAATGACGCTCCATTTTTCTCTATAATTATTGACACAACCCAAGACAATTCAAAAATCGATCAGATGAGTCAAATTTTTCGTTATGTTTCCATTATTAGAGACGAACATGGAAATGCAACTGACATAAAGATAAATGAATCATTTTTGGGTTTTCGGGAAATCCTAGATCAAAATTCTTCTGGTATTGAAGAAATTTTAAAAATGATTGAAAGCAAAGGTTTAAAACTGTCACAATGTAGAGGACAAGGATATGATGGCGCAGCTAATATGAGCGGTATATATTCTGGACTTCAAGCTAGACTACAAAGAATTGAAACAAATACCAATTATATACATTGTGCAGCTCAACTTGAATCTGGCTCTCAATGATTGTGTATAAAACTGAATCCTACACGATGGTCGTCTAGATATGAGTCAATAGTTGCACTGAAATATAGACAAAAATTAGCTTATTAAGTAGGAACTCTGAAGAAAAAAATCAAGCAATTTTTTTACGAAATCAAATGGAAAAATATGAATTTGTCTTCTTAACTGAGTTTCAATATCAACTTCTGAAAATAATAAATGGCGTTTCTCAATTTCTATAGAAAACAGACATGCAGCTTGACAAGGCAGTAAAATTATTGGAAAATGCTATGATATCGTTAACAAATTTTCGAAATAATTTTAGTCAGATGCAATGTCAAGCACACAATCGCTGTTAAATGGGGGGTCAGTACATCGTTTGTCTCTAAACGTCAACGAAAAATTAAAACATTCTCTGACGAATTATGTGAGGATGAGAGACTGGCAGATGCTGAACATCATTTCAAGATTGAAGTTTATTATGCTGCTTTAGATATTATAATAAGTCAAATAAAAAATCGGTTTAACGGTATGAAAAGTGTCGTAGAAAAAATTGAAAGTATATTTCCGGAAAAACATGCAGAAGACGACGAAGTTTATCAAAAGGTTGAAATTTTGATTAATCAATATTAAAGGATATTTGGTCTGCATTTCCTTCTCAGCTTATATCTTTCCGTGCCTGTGTTCAGTACCAACTACATTCAGTTTCAACCGTGTATGATTTGGCCAAATTATTAATTGTTGAAAATAATGTTTTAATTTCTAGTAGTCCAGAAATAGTTACAGTACTTTTGTTATTTTTGACCCTTCCTGTGACAGTGGCAAGTGCGGAAAGATCATTTTTTAAGTTAAAATTAATAAAAAACAGTCAGCGCAATGGGCAAGAAAGACTTAGTGGACTTGCTCTCATTTCAATTGAAAATGATAAAGCACGAGCGATAGACATTAATGATGTAATTACATCATTTGCTGAGAAAAAAGAGCGGCGAGAAAAGTTTTTGTAATTGTAAGTACTTCATACTCATTACTTTATGTTTGTTATTGAGAGAGGTGAAGAGGGCCTATTTATAAAATTTGCACCGGGGCTAATTCACACAAAGTTCCGCCACTGCTATGAGACATTTTCGTTTGCCTTAGAACTTGTTACCACGACGTGTACAGTTTGCCTGAAAAGTAATGTCACCCGCTACGTTGAAAAACATGTGAACGATATTTGTTTTAAATCATAAATGAAAACATTGGTATTCAACGACAAAAAAACACTGCCAATCGATAAGAAATGTAGTCTTTTTTACTTCAGGTCTTGCTCCGCACCCCCTCCAGCCCATACTTTTCATGTTTGACAGTTTTGTACAGTCCCGTGTTATGTAGTTATCAATAATGATTACATAAATGAATCTGACATGATTGGTTTAAATAGTTGGGCGATTAGTTTTTGTTTGGGAATGTACATGACAAACCGACAGTATTACTTGAAGAATCACGCTTCGTTGGTTAGACTATAGCTTGTTTCTTTTTTTCTGTTTAAAAAAAATCTGATACACACGCACCTACTAAGATAATTTATGGTTTTATACGCTATTCTTCTTTTTTTTGTATTTTTGGTCTAGAATTCAAATTTCAACCTCATTGCACTGATTAAGCAAGATTGTTCACTAGGAAGCAGTACAGCACAGTAATTTTATCTGAAGAGTTTCGTCCTGACTCAAAACGAACTGATTGTAATAAACGTAGAGGTGGTCGTAAACTTGCAAAAGCACTGATACTAACAGCAAAAGAAAATGTTTGAATTGAAAATTCGTTAAAAACGGAATAGAAACAGCAGACGTACTGTAACATCAACAAGACCAATAGCAACACAGAGAAGGATGATCCTGTTTCTATTACTAGATATGCATACAAAGATATCTTACCATTTCATTTCTATAGCGATGAAGATGAAGGCAAAATAAATGGTAGAGCTCTGATGTCTTATAACTTAGCTGTTGGCTACTGTACTATATTAACAACGTCTATAAAATTCAAATTTAAATACATAACGCAACCTTATTTATACATTATTTAGCTCCTAGCACGTGCTAACAAATCTTCAATTGTGGTTATTTCTTCAATGGAACATCCTGTCTGGCACTAGTAAAAAAAGAGATCAGTTTCCCGCCAGACAAAATTTTCCTAGAGATTCACTTAATTCAGATGGTCACATTTCAATATTAAAAAATTAGAATAGCAATTCTATTACTTACAAAATTTGCGATCGTTACTCTAATTAATTCCACATATTCTTCTAATCAAACTTCGTTGTGACACTCCGAATAAAAAAATTTATAAAATACGTGAATGTGAGCTCTAATTAGAAAAATTAAAATTTAAAAATAAAACGTATGTATAGGCTGTTTCTAAAACGTTGGCAACGAAGAAGAATCCCCGTGTATGGTCCTATATAATTTACTCCAATCAATATTAGTGAAAATAAACTTAAATAACAACCAACTTTTCGGAACCAGCCTGTACATAATAATTTCTGTTTTTTTTTGTGTTGCACACGTTGCCCAATTGCATTTTTTAAAAATCTTTTTATTTTTAACTCAAAATAGAAATAAATATACGAAAACTTATAAGCGAGTGAATATGAAAGAATTTCAGGTACATACGTCCAAAGAAATGAACCGGTGATGTAGAATGAGATGCTAAATGAAATTAAAAAAAAAGATGTCTTGCGCGTGTGTTTGTCTATGTATAATGAAATTCCATGAAAAAAAATCAATGAACCAGGACGTCTTTGTTATCAGATGTACTGCCTTGCCTGGTAGGACTTAGTAATTCTTGTCTATCGCGTTCCCTTTCCCGACCAGGCCTAAACGCTTCTAGAAGAGCTTCGACCCTCTCTTCAGTTGGTCCCCATCGAGTGTTCCCGGTGGTATTTTGCAGCCAAATTATAACGGTACCATATATTGATTTTATATTCAGTTCAGATCTTTAAAATTATAAAAGGAAATTGTTAATTTGTTTTTGAACAAATTTTCCGAATTTCTTACCTATTTAATACGTGTTGCAGTCCGTGCCTGTATTCGTGTTCGTAAGCAGGAATTGTAACCTGTTTCCTCTTAAATTGGCTAGCTTCCGCTCTCTGTAGCGCAGTTGGTGTTGGATCCCTGTAATCCGGTAAAAGGATGATGAAACTGAGTGCTTCCGGACTATCTGTGAGTAACTTTTCTATGTGATCTACCGCTGCTTCCATTAGTTCTTCGCAATATGGCGGATGTACTTCGAACGAGCCCGAGACAGCTTTCAATTGAAGAAAAGGTCTAAAATTAAATTGAAAAATCAAATTGTGGTACTGTGTAGGCGAAGCACAGTAACCGCATCTTGCATTTTAGGAGAAAAGTATTGCTTACCCTCGACTACCAAAGTAAGAATCACAATCCGCAAACGCCGAACAATACTGCCGAAAATAACAGTTCAGAGGCGATGCGAAACACTCGAAAGTCACGCCAAACATCCGATGCAAACATTCAAAAACCGTAACTGGTAGAGATGCTTGCGTGTCATGGACGTCTATGGTAGCGTTGCTCGACGAAGGGTTAACGCCCAAAAATGTTGCGTAACGTTTCAACAAAACCCACACTCTCGGTATGAAAAATTCAAATTTCCTATCATCAAAACAACTATGCCTGTACAGATGTTCCTAAAATGAGATAAATAAAGGAGTTATAAAAACACCCAACTAAGGAAACTCTTACCAATTTTTGTAAATGCGTGGCATTTATCGCCAAGGTATCTCCCTGAAACCTCAGTAATGCTTGGTCTCTATCTGGCAGGTATTCAATAACTGGGAGTCGAGGACAACCAATTTGAAATTGTATAGGGTAGCACCATACTTTTCGTGTACTATTATTTGGCAAAGCGGGCGGCAGTTCTAGACCATGTTCCTTGAGGATTATATTCGATTTCTCTCGCACTTTTCGAGCATACTCAGCCGATAGATTGTAGATTTTTAAACAGATACCTTCCACAGATGATTTGACCTAAAGGAATAGGATATATTTTGTTATTTTTTTTGTAATGTACCTATAACAATCTAACCGTTTCCATTAAATGCGGTTGACACTGCTGTTTTAGGTGGGCAAGTCTATCCTGGAAATCGTCATAGGTGGCACCCACTGTCCTCCTGAGCCATTGAAACGTTTCGTCCACGTTCCATTTGACCACCTTCCGACTTTCCGCTTCAGCATTCCGCGATTCCATAATTTTTTTAGCAGCTTCCGCGTACCTCGAAAGTTGTTTTCTGGCATCTCCGGTAAATTTTGGTCGTACCAGTTTTATGGGTATATCGTTCATAATTTCTTTGTACATGGACATCGATATTTCTGGGTAACAATTACTCGGAAGTAGGGGATCACAACCTGCGTGATGAAATTATATCGCTTATTTTAAAACGAGTATTATATATTTGCTTTTAAGGTATCGAGAGATCAGATCAAAATTATTTGGACTTAACGGGGTGTAGTTTTTGGAATTTGCGTTTTTAAAGAAAGTAACGTAAAACTTTCGAAACTGCGTTTTATTTCTTTTTTTTGTGGTTCATTATAACAAATTTTTGGAATTTAATTTAAAATTAGCCTTTACCGTTATCTGCATTACCAACAAGGTACTTGCGCAATAGCATCATAACCTAAATTATAATGTTTTCTTTGACAGTCATATTTGATATTTAATTGAAATTTAAACTTCTTGCAGTTGTACTAGCTCACTATTGCAATATTCTAAGTGCTTTTCAAAGACAAAATCATACTTGTAGGCAAGATTTAGTGCAAAGCTTAAATGATTAGTGCTTGTTGTCCAGGATTAATTGTGATGTTATTTATTCTGTGTGCTTGTGTAAAATAATTAAAACAAGTAATAAGTAACTACGTAAAGCATATTATTGAAAGAAAAAGTAAACAAAAAATAAGTATATATAACAAAATTCAATCGTTAAAAAATTCACCATTATACCACATGTTATTTTTCTTATAAACCTCTGATTAATCCATAACAACTACCTGTATCGAGAACTCTACGTTCCATCAGCCACCGGTTAAACGAATCTTTAGGAGCATCAATTGATTGCCGCGAATGACACAGCTCCTGATAACACTGCCGCAACTTCGATAGCAAGCTACACCTATACATTTCAACTTCCGGATGGGAGTGCATATAATTACAAGGTGGTCGTTCAATTATTATAACATTTGTTTGTACATCGAGATCCCATGGACCAGCTAAAACAAATTTCTTAGCTTGTGGCCCAACTAATTCCTCAGACGGTCTTCGTTTAGCCACCGGTAAAGGACTCTGTATAGGAACAGCTGGTGGGACAGCTGCACATATTCCCAGAGGATCGGTAATTGGATCAAATTGTGGTTTTATTAACGGCATCTCCCACAAACTTTCTCCAGTTAATTTATTCCAAAAATACGGCCTGTTTTCGCGCTTGGACCAAAATTTTTTCCATCCCTGTTGGGTAAGTTCAAAAGGCAATTCATATTCCGCAAAATTATTTTGATTCACGACTGGCATTCCTTGGGGGGTCGGAGACATCGTCATATTAGTGTGCTGTGGCACTATAGGACTTAAATTTACGTTATCCATGGGTGGCCACATCGGTCTATCCTCCGAAACTTTTAAATCAACTTCTTCGTTCATTGTTTATATTTGGTTGTTTGTAAATAACAGTTCGAATAATTTACTGTAGGTAAAACATTAATTGTAAACGCTTTTCACGCACATATTTTATTTAGTAGTGGATTTCGCCGGGTCTGAGCTTTATTTTTATCCGATTTCCGCGACGTTTAAACACGACGATGCTTTTCATTCATGATTTACGTAGAAAATTTACGTACACTTCCACCCAGACGCCATTTGCTGACTGAGAAGAAATAGAAGCGCTTGTATTTAGCGATATGCAGGTAATTATAGACCAATAAGATTCGAGAAGATGGCGCCGTATTCAAAGGTGAAAACAAATAAGATTTTCGCGGTTCTTCTAAGTTTCGTATATAAACTTGAATCTAATTAGATTTTATTTTAATTTTGCTGTATCTGAACAATACTCAGATTAGTATCATCCAATGATTTATTTTTATTTTCGTTTTAAAATTTGCCATGTAGTTATGATGGGATATTTCTCGTCGTGAGTTGGTACTATATATATATAACCTATTGGAAATCATAAACGCAGAATGTGGCTTACCAACAAAGTTTTCTACACGTTATAAATTACTATTCTTTCCAGTTTTATAGAAGTATATTTAATTTCGGGTATAAACAATAATGATTATGAAATCAGTTTCAAATGCTATATTTTGTAAATAATTAGAAATTTAAAATTGTAAATGAGAATTGAAGACATGCGTGTTACGACAACTATTTAAACTTCTGTGCAATTTGGGTTGCAGCCTATAACGACTGAATGGGAATGTTGTCTTTCGAAGTCACTGTAGAATATTCGTTCAAAAGTATATCTACTTCCGTTTATGTGATACAATACCTAAATGTACCCCGAATAATTATTTCTTCATTGAGCAGCGTCAAAAGTGTTCACTACTTGCGTTTGGAGTCCTTCTTTCTGAAACCATGCTGTAATCGGGTCGCTTTTGTCTTTGCTTATCAGTACCAGTCGTTCCATCATTTCATCTTACACATCACGCCACCACAGTGTCTCCAGAGGTATTCCGCTCGCCCCAGACACTTTCCTGGTTTGTAGAGTGTTCGTTGGGATACCATTTAATAGTTCCACCTACATTTCCTCAATTCGCACTGAGTGAGTCGGGAAAAAGTGTCGACCATGACGGACACGTTTTCTTGACCATTTCTCTGTATTTGGAGACAGATGACCGTCTTTACCTGAGACTACAGACGAGAACCGAATTAATAACTCGACGAATTTGGTACTTGGTTTCGTCTGTTGCCGTAGACTATAAATATATGAGAATGTGATTCTAGATAAGATCCCAATAATCTACATGCCTTCATGTCTTTCTGGGCGTATTTATCTTTTGTATATTCCTCATGAGTATGTAATTAAATATCTGTAGCTCAGATACCCAACTGACAGCACGGAAAGAAGACTAGATCCTGGCGTGTAAAATAATCCTAATAATTCTAGGCGGGGGTGTTGAATCGTTTAAACTTTTTAAATCGGCTGGTATGGACAGCATATGCCTGGCACTCTTACAATGGCCGACTGTCCCCAATTTTATGTACTCTATCAAGTGCAATCCTAGCCCCACAGGGTACATACCAACTAGCTGGAGAGACTGCCTGTACACGAAAATCGATATTCTTATCAAACCAGAAAATCATGCGAGCAGGTTATCCATTAACTTACTCGATGAGTAGGAATTGCTTTCGGCAACAAAGCAATTGCGTTAGCTACTTTCATGGGTATCGAGAGCGGCTTTGACAGGACGTCCTCCTTGTTGTTGGAAACGGCGCTACAAGAACCTGGAGTTGATCCAGTATCAGAACGTGGATCAGCCACAAGTAACGAAATAGAACGGTTAACGTATCACAGAACTTCTGCGTCGTAAAAGCAGCATGCACAGCCGGCTACCTACAGTGTTTAGTGGTGCATGACCCGCTGCACGCACAGGACGACGCCGATGATAGCACCATCATGGTCTGCGAGGAGTTTCAGGACGTGTATACTAATATCCGGCAAAGCTAAACCTCTAGGTGTTATTTTGGACGCTAAATTGACGCACAAATCGCAGCTGGGCATATGTCAAATAAAACGACGAGGTCTTTCTGGGGCTGTAGAGAAAACGTGGGGGTGAAAACTGAAATGGAGCATTAGCTGTATGCGAAGGTCATAGTACCCTCTGTAATTTACACGTCACTAGTCTCGTGGCACAAAGCCAGTCTAGGATATGTGGCAAGCACTCTGGGCCTCCTTCCACTGCATCTGGCGCTGTGATCAGAAGCTATACTAAGGGCCTACCAGATAAAATGTAGTGGATGCAAAGGTTTGCCTTGTATAATTGGTAATCAACTGATGTCGAATTTGATTCCAATTGCTTGAGAGCGATTTTTCTTCTTAACGATGACGATAAAATATAAATACTGACGTATCTGTTAGTTTATGACTGAACGGTTATGCATTTATTATTTACAAACATATGTAAACATCATACAATTAGAAAATAAAACACAAACTATATTTATATAACTTATTTATTTTAAATGTATATATATATTTATATATATATTATAGGAATCATGATCACATTCTGAATTACATATACAACAATAAGTAATTCTGTATTATTTTAAATTATAATTGCTTCTCTACAGATATTCCTAGGACAATGAAAACCCGTTAATATTTGATTTATTATATAAAGTTTTGTTAATGTACCACATAAATGGTAGCTATAGTATATAATTACAATATTTACAATATTTTTACAATATAATAAAAATATCTATCAGTACACTTAAAAAAATAGTAACACTTCACTAAATATATACTAGAATAAATAAAATAAAGTAGGATAGAACATTCTACTTCAGATATAATGTAAAAATGCAAGCAAAAATTTACATTTCGTACACATTTTTTTTTGTTTCGTTATCGAACGACTTAAAAATAATTCAAGACTGTGAGGTACGAAAACAGTCACAGAAACGATACGTAAAATGTACTAAAACGTGAACATTGTTTCTTATTGCGTGTTTTCTACTTTGAAGACGAATTTTATAAAACAATATTGCACACACAATTTTCTGTGTTGTTTATTAACAAAATAATTAGCGGCAGTCTTTGGGTGTATTGTCGTTTTTTAAGTTCGTTAAAATAATTCTTTTAAAAACATATTATTACATGTTTTTTAAATCAGTTTTTCACTTTGATTATATAATACATGATCTCTTTTGGACATATTTAATACAGACGTTGTATCATATATTGTATATACAGTTTGATTGAAAAATGAAGATCGCGATACTTTACATATATATTGTAAAATGATATAATAATAATAAGTGTTACATAATTAACCTAATCGGAATAGCTTATTATATTGTAAAAGATGCCTAATCTTCCATAATTTTAAAAGGCCACAAAGCTTATTTATTGGCCAGTTAAGTGAAAGTAATAACATTTGAGGCATCTTTTATACTTGAAGGTTGGTCTAATTGTAAGTGCCTTGAGGATAGTGCAAAACTCTATTTTGGTGGCAGAAACAAATTAATTGCTGTGTGGTAACATGGTAAAGAAATGACATCGAAGGCTTCCACGGCCTGAGTGTCTATAATGAAGATTTCGGGGCGTTGACCATGTCATGGTTAGTAAAATATATAGGTACAGTACAAATAAAAATAATACACAAGATGTACAATAAAAAAAAACTCGACGTTTCGCTACCAATGTAAGTGGCTTCTTCAGGAGCAAAGAGGGTATCTGGAGGGAGAGGGGATGGGGGCGAACTACCAGAAGGTCGCGGTAACTCAACGTGTCAACCACGCTAGACGGAAAACCTTCTGTCCGTCAGAAGTCTCTAGCGTGGTTGACGCGTCCGTCAGTTACCGTGACCTTCTGACGCCCTCCACCCCAGACGAAAGTGAAGAAGAAGAAAACGTCTTTTAGTGACGATGTAATGGGGTACAAATATTATGACCAAAATGACGATGTCGAATGCATGCTAACAGATGTTTCGAACACATTTCCAGAAAATGAGTATGTTGGTTTTATTTCTGTTACTCCCAGAATTCCAAAACCATAGCCATTAAATCTAATTATAGATCATCTATTAATACTTGAAGGACAATAATGATACAGTTTTGACAAAGGAAGCTATTTCTGTCTGGAAAACCTAATGCTCCAGGCCAAATATAACAAATTTACGTTGTGGGACCATGTGGGTGCCGTTGCATAAAGGCACACCAGGCAACCAATTAGCAAAACAAATGGCAAGACAAGCTTCTACAGCAATATTCACTGCCCAGAACCGTGTCTGGCGAGAACTAAGACTGTAATACGCGGTGCAGTGGCCGAGTGTATCCCAAGTGCATTTTAGAACAGTGACGAATCTGTTCGCAAAGAGACGGCTGTCTAAAGAAAATACCTCAACAGAAATGCACTGTATTGGAACGGTGGAGACTGTCCTTGTTGGGAGCAACCAACCCACTAACGGGGATACTGCAAAGAGATGTTCCACGAAGGCTATTTAATCTACTGAAAGGGACTAACCTGCTTACGCAAATAAATTCACGTGGAATGGTGTAATACAATAGGCCATAGACCGCGGTGTTAAGGGGACGATTTAAAGATCTGACTTGTACCTGGTGTAATGGGTGGAAGCCATGCTGGATGGTTGGTAGTCCTTTCATGACAATGAAGCTTGGAAACTAGTGGATGCACCTCAAGTAACAATTATAAAGTGTAAGTGGATATTCGGATATTGCTAAGCTTGTAGAGGAAAAGGTTTCGTTAGAAATCAAATATTGGTTTACTCACTACCACTTATGCAAGGCAATTGAAAAAATGCTCGAAACTCGTTTGAAATATTGTAAATAGTGTTTTGAGGTATCTAAAGAACATAGGAACCGACAAACAATTAGAAAGTTTGTAGACGCGACTTGTAAGAGTCACAGTGATAACAGGACGTCATAATATAGTTCCTGTTTCCAATCAGCTTTGAGGTGGCTCTATTCCCTGTTGCCAACAACTAGCCTGGTGGAGAGTGGTTTTGATTGATCCTTACGAGGAATCTACAATTTAACTGAAAAAAATCAGAACATCTCCAGAACGTCCGGAAAACAGTTAAAAATCCAGAAATGGTGTGCAATTTTTATAGCAAAGTCCATTCAGCTTCAGCATATTTGATCATCCATTAGATCCAAACAACACGAGTAATGGATGTGATAGTACGACTGAATATGTAGGTACGTGCCACATCTTATAAAAATAAGATCAACATTTTCTAATTTTATCACACAACGTGGACAGACGAAAGCCCCTTTTGTTCCACTGTTATGTATGATAATTCAATAACAAAAAAATTATTGCAATGGAGTTCAGGTGATCCATGGATGAGACTTTCCAAAACTTCTGACAGAAAAAAAGGTTCTGGATACCCAAAATTGTCAGTTGGTAGAAATATTGAGGTTCCTCGAGGTCGTTTATATGGCTTCTTATTGGGCCCTTTTGTAATCTTTATCTAAAATAATTAAGATTAACTTGAATGGCAATAGCAGAAGTATTAACCTTATTGGCCGCTCTTCCTGAAAAAGTACAAAACCATCACAGCTATTGGCTGTATAAGGGAAAGAATCAGAGAACCATAATACCACGGTCGAAATGAAATGAAAATGCTCCAGAGCATTGGAACCATTGAAATTGAGTGACGAGTTTTCTAAATTTGATTAAATTTGAAACCTTTGAAAACAATGCTAAATAGTCTAGATTTGCGGTACGATTCATTCAGCAAAATTAAATGTAGGCTGTAAACCATAAAATACCAATTTTTGACGTAATCACAATATTAAAACTGACAACGAAGGGCGAACTTCAAATTTCAAACAAACTGATAATCAAGCACCTCTTCTTATAATTCGCTATATTATATTTATAATAACTACAATATATTTAAAGCTTATTCTTGTTTCTAATTTTTAGGTCGTTAGTTGTTCTGTTGTTGTATCTTAAATATTATGCAGTAAAAATTTGGTGTTTTTTCTTTTGCAATCTTTCCAAATTTTTTTGAAAATCTTCACCAACATTGATATGTAGTCAAATAAGCAATTCTCTCATATATTACACTTCGATACCTTCGCGTATACAACAATACTTATCCACAAGAACATCAAGTACTTGTTCGAACTTGTTATATCTTTCATAAGCTGGTACGTACGCTCCACGACTACCCCACAAAAATTTCAACTGGAACTCAGTTCTGAACATCTCCAATGTTAGATCTTCCATTCTGGCTTCGCTCAAGACGATCTCGGCGTTTCTTTGGTACGTTGTGTTTAAATTTAAGCATTTTCTGGCAGTGTCTAGGTGTGCTAAAAGTATACTCAGACCGAAATCCTGAGTGTTAGTTTCCCATAGGCCAAGGCAATTCGTTACTAGAGAACTTTGTGTGCTGGTATTTATGAAGTCCTCCAGGTTCCTTTCGATGAGCAATATGAAAGGTATCAAATGCGGTATCGTGGTGTTCGGTGCTTGGGGATTTGAGCAACTATTCATGTTTTTCAAAGTAGGCCTTAGTTTCGCTTCAAAATTGAAAGCGGAATCGGTATGTTTCTGGCGTAGGATGTGCCACGTGGTATCCAATCTCTCAATCTGTTTCACATTAGACAAGAATTAAAATTTGAATATATTTATGAAAGAAAATGTCCTACCTGAGGTATGCAGAGACCTAACATAATTCCACAAAAACCGTACAAGTTTCCAAGCGCTGTTTTCGTATCTATAGCGACTTCTATCCATTTATTCAGCATTTCTGCCCTTTCATTTTCATCGGTGCAGGTTAGAATTGTTACAGCCACCATTAATTTTAGGCATTCCGTTCTGAAAAGAACAAAATTGATATTAATATACTCGCAGTAATTGAAGTAATCAAAAATTTCTTACCTTTCTAATAAATCCCTCCTAAATTGGCTTCCATGTGGTAACGTGCATAACTCTATCCCGTTTCCGAATTTCGCTGTGTAATTATCCTTACATCCGAAGATCAGATCCAAATCAGCTCTGGTCAGGTGATTAGCCAAAATCCTCGAACCAGATTCTTTTAAAGTTAACTTGATCCCGCTCAAAGTATTACTATCCAAGGGCTTATTTTCATCCATTGGCAGCAAAATTGTATGGAAATTGTCCAGATCGAATCTAGAAGACAGATCAATTTTTGGCGGCGATAACTGAAGCAATTTTTCTTCAGCAGCTAAATAATCATAATCAAAATTTTTAAGAGTTGTCGTCGATTCAGAAGTTGTTAAATGATATCTAGGATTCTTAATGATAACACCTGAGTTTCTGTGTGTTTGTTCAGAAGGTGGGTCCCCAGCTGCAGAACTTAACGCGGAATCTCCCGATCCATTTCCTGAATCTGAACCGGAAGCGTGGTAGGACGTAACTCTTTGCAACGATCCATGAGTTATAAAAGCAACATCGATTTGTTTTTCCAAATGATCCGAGTCCTTAGATTCTATACGCATTATCGATGGTAATCTTGAGGGTTTTGGAGGTGGAGATTCAGGTAAATTGTTTTCATCTTCTATACTATCATTGATTAGTCTCATATTTCTACCTAAGGTGACGGAACTGGCAGATATTGTCAATTTGGCGCAAGAATTTCGAGGTAACGATGCGAATTTCGCATTAATCGTATCCGATCCAGCAGATCTAGTCATTAACGGTTGGATGACTCCATCAGCACTATTACATTTTTCTTGCGAAATCCTGTTTACTTCGGATGGGGTTAAAGATTGCGACCTCTGCTTTTTCGATGGCAATTTCGGCGGCGATTCCTTATTTAGTCTCGTCGGAGAATTCGAAGAATGTTTCGAAATTTGCATGGGGTTGTATCTAAAATGAGCATTAGCATTTGGGGTGCTCGCCGGTGATATCAGCCGACTGTTCTGAATCGGTGGTGGATATTTAGAGGCGTAAAACGAAAGTGGATACATTCTATTCTTGGGGAATTGAATTTTGGCTCCTGATGCTGCCGTTATGGGTTTTCCCGAACCAACGTAAGATGTGATCAGATCAGGGACAGTGTCGAAGGGGTCATCTTCGAATTGGTATTGGACTCTTTCGTAAACGGTTTCAGGTTGTAGAATGATTTTCTTGATGACGAAATGTAACGCTTGGCATTTTGTTCTGCAAGTTAGGACGTAGTTGCCGGGTTGGGATGTGCAATCTCTTACTAGGAAGCCACCTTCTTCGCGCACTATCTCTTCGGCACGTGATCTCGGAATAGCGCCGTGGTACCACGCATGTGAACGGATATCTCTGCTGTCTAAAGATAGTTCTAGTTCTAGAGCCTTTTTAAGAGCCACGGCGTCCATGGAGGGGTCAGCACAGGGCTCCTGCAATTGGAAAGGATAAGGTTAATTCAAAGCACTACTGAAACATAAAAGTATTATTTTTGAAGGATTTTCGAAAAATTTCAGCTGATTCTGATCTTATCGGACAGTCAGGCGATAATAAAAACATTAGCATCCTATCAGATAACCTCGAATATAGATTGAATCCTGCCCAAACATAACAAACTTACTTTAGTGGGGGTGCCGGGGCATATAAGGGCGTAACAGGAGCAAACAATCTGGCAAGAAAAGGTTCTGCGCCAATATTCAGTGAACAAGAACTGTGTCTGGCGATAATTAAGACTGCAATACGTGGTACAGTCGCCGAGTGGATTGTAAAAACTCATCAGGTACACTGGAATAACGTTGAATGGCAGATACACAACAAACGGATGATAGGGCAGCCATCTCATCATTTAGCAGCAGATGTGCTGGCTTTCTAAGAAAATACCTACACAGAATTGGCATATCTATGGATGAGCCTACACATACATATTTACAGACTAGGTAATGAGGAGAAAGAAACAACCTACCATGTTGTATTTGAATGCGTTGCATTGCAAAGGAAAAGATTGTCATTCTTGGGAACAATCAACCTACTGGGAGGTCTACCCGAAAGAGATTTACCCACATAATAACAGGGACTGACTCCTTCATGTAAAGAAATTCACTTGGCACGGAAAAATACAATAGGCTATAGGCCGTACCTGATAATTAATCAAATGAACTTCATGAATATTCTGGTCCCAAAACGTTTGAGCATTCGTTCAGTCAGTACTACGTACCTACTCAGAAGGGATTTCCGTGCCCAACAACTGGCACAATGAAGCGATTGTCATTCAGATCTTGAGGCACACTGATCAAGTTTGCTATAGTTTTCAGAAATTTGTTTTTATGGATGGATGGCGTTATAATAATGATTTGTCATATTCATACCAGCTACAGAATATAGCTGTGCTTTTAGCATCTTTAAGTTCTACTACAGGCACTTTTGGTAATCCTGTCGGAATTTGTGGTTCAAATGAGACCAAACGGTACATCCAGAATTACCGATTAGAATTACTAAAAGCTTACTTGGCTAGGTTAAAATCAAAGGTGATAAAAATACAATTATAACTGAATTTGTTTCACAAAAGCATGAAGAAACGTACATATTTGTCATAAAGAATTACATAATTGTAATGCTTACTACCTGACATAGAAGTGTCTTTATGGAAAGGTACTTTTCAAGTTTCTGAGAACAGTTATAGAACATTTATGAAGCAGAATATAATGGGAAAGTAAATTGTTTTAAAAAAGATATAACATTTTTACGTTAAAAATATGGTTGCTGTATAGTATAGAAGGAACATTGTTAATATGGCAAATTGCTTAAAGAATTATTTTATTATCATGAATAAAGAAGTAACTCTGATTAATTGTTGTATTTTTATATCAGGTATTTTCCATAATGCTCTAAAGAGGATAATTAAATTAAGATATTAGTTGTAAGCTGTAAATTGTAAAAAAAAACGAGTAAATAGTATTTATTAATCTGTTGTTGTGCAAAACTGTTTGTTCACAGACAGTATTAAAATTACTGCTTCCTATTCAGCTTAATAAAGGTACAGCTTACTATTGTCATTTTCTGCATCTACAAATGCAATACATAATTGTTTTTATTTGTATCAATGTTGCATTAATTAAATTCATCTGCATTGATTCGTATAATACATTAATATATTAAGCTTTAAGATTAATGCGAATTACTTGGGTATTAATTGCAAAATTAGGCTTTATCTGCAACCTGTCTGTAAATAAATTTGCTATTACTGTTAATAATGTCAGTCTTTATTAATCTTATTATTTGCAATTAATTAATAAACATATAAACAAAGTTGAACTGAATCATTTATCTACACAAAGCAGCAAAATGTACATAAATTCGCCACAATTTCAACGTTAAAGACATTACATTAATTAATTTATGAATCACGAAAATAATTAACACCTCAACCAGAATTTTATACACGTGTCTAACTTGACTATAACGTTGCACTTTTTTATTTGCGAGTGCTCAAATTAATTTACTAATTAATTTAGGAGCACCTTGAAAATTGGTGAGTCAATTCCGGGTAATATATAAAATGAAACACAGGTATATACAAATTAATTATGTACAAGAAGACTTCAGAGATTAATATTTATTTATTTGTTCTTAGTGTTTGCAAGAAGTGTTGCTTTGTAACTATATAAAAAGTTATATATTTAGAATTGAATTGTCGTTTACCAGGTAAGGTCAATATAAATTGTTTCGTGTGGAAGTTAGTTTTAGTTTAAACAGCAATTTATGGAGTTTTTGTTATCATACCTATACAATCAATAATATGCAATATTTGTCAAAAAAAAAGCAGGCCGCAGTATGTAGTTTTCTTTTTAAAGCTTAGTCATGGCAGTGTTGTAGGACTACGTAATTGATGTGACCTATGAAGCGCATACAATTAAGTAACAGATACATTTTTAAATTTTATAAGTGTTTTAATATATTGATTCCAATTTGAACTAAAATCAACAGCTCACAATAGAGATGTTAATTAAATGTTTTCGTCATGAAAAGTGAGTGACCCGGAATTATATACAATATATAATGATTTGTGATCCAATATTTAAGTTTGTTTGCACTAAATTAAGACAAGTAATTGTTCCTGTTTAGGTTTTTGTGCTAACTACACCATTAGTATCGCTAGTTATTAGTATCAGACAATAACGAGATTGGTGCTATAACTTCTTCAGAGGTAGATATTTTGTAATATAAAAAATATAGACATGAAAGTTTTATCTCTAATGTATTTTCACTCAAGTATGTAGGCTTTGCTCGATTGGGTAAAACAACAACTGAAACTTTTGCAATGATTAAAAATGCACATTCAGATAATAGTTTATCAAGATGTGTTTGAGTGGCATAAGAAGTTTGTGACTCACAAGGGGAACGCCAGGGTTGTCTGATATGGATTTTAACGAGTCTCAACTATGTCATAGAGAAACCTTCCCTTAGTACCTATGTACGAGCTTTTATCCTAACGCGCCCTAGTTTCTGAGATACGTTGTTTAACGCGTTGAATGAATTCCTTTATGTCGATAATGTTAGTTTCTCAACAAGCAAGCTTTCGTAGCCCAATGGATAACTACCCCTGCCACGCTTGTGGCTCGCGTTCGGTTTGTGTTAGTACATTTTTTTATCTTATTGTACACGATATTAACAGTTATATTTCATGAAAATTATTTATAAATGATATTTTTCGCCGTCGTAATTTTATTATTAAATAAATTGGAAGCAAATCTGCATTATGACGTTTATTTGGAATTAATTTATTTATTATTTTTATTTATTTATTTTATTAGTCATAGTGCAGATTTGCTTCCAATTTATTTAATAATAAAATGCCACGGCAAAAAATCATTTATGAATAATTTGTATGAAATATAATTGTTAATATTGAGCACAATAAGATTGAAAAAACATGCACTGGCAGGAATTGAACGCGAGCCACCAGCATGGCAGGCGTAGTTGTTATCTACTGGCCTACGAAGGCTTGCTTGTTGAGAAACTAACATTATCGATATAAAGGAATGAACTTGGAGCGATCATTCAACGCCTTGTACAAAGTAATTAGGATGCGTTAAGATAAAGGCTCGTACCTGGGTATTGAGGCAAGGTTCCTCTATAACATACTTTAGATTCATTAAAATCCGTGTCGGACAACCCTGGTGTTCCGCCTGTCAGTTGAAGAAAGGCCGATTTATCAAGACTTTGGTTAGATGGTGCATCACGATAATGCTACGGCTTACAGAACAGTGATTTGTCAAAAAAGTAAAGAAGACGTTGACGCTGAGAAGAAGTTGACTCTCTCAACCTTGCTCCATGTGACTTTTATTTGTTTCTTGAAGTCAAAAAGCCAGTGAGAGGTACGAAGATTTAAGTCGGATTTAGAGCTCAACAACGAGTGTCAGTCGAGTGTTTTGTCTACCACTCCAGTATTTCACATATCTCGGGTTAAGCTACCTGCTTATTGTTAGTGCAGGGGAGCACTGCATTGGTAAAGAACATTTTCTGTTTATCGAGGATATTGAGTACCTTCTTCACTCACAAATACGGGAGAGACTATGTGGGGTGTTGCTACTACGCAAAGAGTAGGTCGTCTAAATGGCAAATTTCTAGTTCATCTACTATACTACTTGTACGCATCTTCTTGTTTTCATAATTATCAGTCTGTCAGCAAAAGAGTATATCATGTTTACGTAATCCAAATGAGCTTGAATAAAAGCACTCAAAAATAATGTCAGTCCCACTGGCTATAGATTTGTGCAGTATGAAGCATTTTAGCCAAACTTTTCCCCTAGATGTGTGATTGGATATTTTCCTAAAAACGTTGGTTGGAAACGTCTAGATATAATATCCAAAAAACAGAAAATATGATTTTGTTTTTTTATTTTCATATTAAAATAACTTTACTTTATCTTACTCATTTGAGAAAATATGTTCGAAAATGTGCCCTTCCACTTCCATACATTTATTTATTCGCAACTGGAATGCTATTCAACGACACAAAAACGGACATTATTCAGTACTTGAAAAGCTGGGAATACGTACACATTGTCCGATCCCTATTTAGATTATTATATATTCATCCAATGCAAATTAGTTAGTGTTGAATGTTTGAACAGTGATGGAGGCTATAACATTACAAGAGAGAATTGCAATGATTTACATCTATGGAGAAAGTGGTAGAAATATCGATTATGCTGTTAATCTTTACTCACAACGTTTTCCCGACAAGGTTTTGATTTTATCAATGGACGCTTGACTCAGTGTTTTGGATATATTCCGTTATCTCAAGATAGAAGGCTCACCCTGTATAATTCATACTATACTATAATTAGAATGGGCGTAGTAGTTCAAAGCATTTATGGTACTAAATAGTGCTTACTCTCTAATTAGTATCCATTACTAAGGACAATTTTCCATTTTATTTTACAAGCTTAAAATAAAATTAGAATATGTTTTACTGCAATTATTAATATATATAAAGTTAACGTAACAAATTTACTTTGCCATTATCTCGATACCATAAATAATATTATTCGTAGAAATTACATCATATCATACTTATTTTAGCATTTTCAGTAATATTTAAACTATAAATGTTATAATATTATATATAACAAAATTAAAGATGTGTCTTTTAAGAGATAATAAAGATGTGGGTTTAATACAGATTGTTAGAATGCGAGGATGTATTTTATTATCAAGTGACATTATTAATATGATAACGATGTACATACTTGTATTAAAAAACGAAGTGTGTAAGTGTGACACAGTACAGCGAATGCAAAAATTATATTGTTAAAAGTTTGCCATGGTATAGAAAATGCCTGTCGTAGTTTAATCCATGCGTCCATGCTTTTGAATCTTGATTAAACTGTTACGTGTCACACTGACAGTTTTATGGGATAAGCTACGGCAGACATTTTCTATACCATGGCAAACTTTTGTCAATATAAGTTTGGCTTTCCCGGTATAACGATCAATTTTAAAACGTCAAATAATGTTTAAATATAGACTAAAATATTGCAGTTTTAAATGCGTGCTTATCATATTTTATTGTGAAAATTATTTAATTGCATGATATATAGGCATAGGATGGATTAAAATTATTTATGCGCTAAAAGCCTGCATTCTGAAGGACTGAATTACATAGCGAAGTTCAGTCCAAAACATAATGTACTGATACAATTATTTGACATTTGGTTGTTAAACAACTAAACCAACAAAATCAAAAAAGATGAAATCAAGCCAACGCACTGTTACACCCACGATAATCACTGTATCTATGTAATTTAAGTTCTATTAAATATTTCCATTAATTCTTAATGGAAGTATTTCCTTTTTCTTAATCTGTTGTAGATTTTTTGTTTAATACGTCGACACAGTTTCTGGAATTATCCCATAGTTACATATTTTTGGACGATGAAGGTCACCACCCTATTTCTATGTCTTGAAAACATTGAATGAGATTCGTCATTTTTTACAAAGCTACATATATACATAAAAAATATATAATACTACTATGATATGATGAGTAAAAACAAGGATAAAAGGGAAAATAAAGTGGCTCAATTTGAATTGAAAAGTGCGTTTGAATAATCTTAAATCAGTTTCATTTGGCCCATTATATTAAATTAAGTATTATCTTTGTTTTAAATGAGAAATAATAATTGTTTTATTTTTATTGATTTTGATTCAATTCTGTTCAAATAAAATATACAAAAAATAGGTAACGCACTATTTGCTGTGATCGCAAATTTCGTAATAGAAAACTTAAAACAAGATCCATTAAACAATTTAAATTGGTAACACAACTAATGTAGTTGCAAAAAAAGTACAATAAAGCAGAAATGGATCTTAAAATTCTGCAAAAACAACAAAATCACAATATTTTCGTTGGAATCAAAAAGATACAGGTGAAGAAGCGGATGAAATTGCTGGAGAGAAACAATAAAAATCACGGTAATACTAAATCTTATGTTGTTGATACTTTTTTCACTTCTAGGTCAATTATAACACTTAATTGGAATTAATTTATTCCAAAACCTTTACAATTTAATATTTTACAATATCGTGGACAATTTAAGATATTTTTTAAATGTAACTTTATAATCATAAAAATCTTTATATCACTGTATTTTTTGTCAAGCTCTAACAATTCTGTTCAAGGACTAGGAAAAAACATGGCAAAAACACCTAGTCAAGAGCTTAATTCGATAAAATTCAGTTGTGATTAGGTGATTGCATTATTATAAATAATACATACATTTTCAATATCTGTTCTAAAATTGACGGCGTTATTTTCTTTTTTAATGTATATCATTTCATATATTAATCTCTTTTTATAACTATTTTTTTTTTAAATCTTAACATTTTCAAAATCAAAGTTATGTCGTAATTCTTTAGAATGCTTAGACAAAGCGGGTTCTGCGGTTATGTTATGTGTTACAGTGTATTGATGATTATAAAGTCGTTTTCTTAAGTATTGTCTAGTCTGAGCTACATAACATTTATCACAGTCTTTGCATTCTAATTCATATACGACATTCTTTGATTATCTTTTTTAATCTTAGCTTGTAAATTTGTAAATAACTGTCTGTTATTGTTTGGTGTAAATGTAATGTTTATGTCTGATTTTTTAAATTCGTATTTAATTTTGTCGCTTAGGTCGTTGTGTGATATATTTTACTATGCATTTTGTTTAGTGCCTGCGTTGTATATTTTATGTATTCGTTGTTTTATTAATTTTTCGTAAAATTCTTTGGGATAACTATTTTTTTCCACTTTTTATCTATACTAACTATAACTAAAAAGTATCAGCTACATAAGAGGCATATAAAGGCGAAAAAAGTACATATGGTAATACTAAAATAATTCTGCAACCATACAGAAACCATATGAAACAGAGTAGTTCTTACAAGACATAACGAATTAAGTGAGTTAATTAGGGCAATATAGAAAAATACAAATTCCATTCAGAACTGGAAATCTACATACCAAAAAGAGTAAACATTTTAACAGTTTACGAAACCAGTATAGACAAAAAATATAAACCGACCTCTTTACGAAAGTTGCAGATATGTGGGGGGTTGAGTCAGCTGAGACACATGATGAACAGTTTTCTGAATTTAAAACCCAAATGGCAGCAACCACTATAAAATCATTAGAAAGTCACAAGATCAAGCAGAAATTCCGTCCGATGCAATTAAAATCATTGAAAACTCTCGTCTAGCCTACTAATATGTACACCTTCCGACAGAATTAATGTCGTCGTCTATGGCGCAGTGTTTATCAAAACTGCTCACCATCAGGCCAAGCAAGCGTTCGGCCGGCATCGGTTTCTATTGGTATGTGATTTATTGGGGTATTAGTCTTTAAAACACCGGGGGCAATTGTGTGGATCAGGTAGGAGAATTGAAATTATTTCTTGAAAATGTATATATCGAAATTTCAATATGCTTTAAATAGCTTTCTCACGGGGAGGTGATTGGCAAGGTCATATTTACGCTTAACAGTAGGTAATGTAATTGTATAGATGACAAATAAGGCTGTATTAATAACTTTCTTTAAACTATTTGAAAAATGAAGTTGATATGCGTATGAAGTTTAATATTGCCATTAAATTTTGTGTAATTAATTTGATTATACTTATTTTAAAAATATAGAGAGAACAAAACAAGAGTAATTTATAAATTCACTACGGCTTCAAGTAACATTAATTATGGTTTTATAAATACTAGTAAATTTTGATTAAAATTCGAAATAATGTTGTATCACCAGTACCAGTAGAATTGCTGTTTGTATAATAATAAAAACAATATATTGTTATGTAAAGTTAGCATTATATATATAATATATATAAACAAGAGTCCAAATTTATGTCGAGGCAAAATCGAACAAGACTTTGTGGGAAAATAAAAAAATTAACTAGGAATATCAGCTCAAGCTTTCGCGGATAGAAGTTTACAAATGAACTCAACGTTTTGATTCTATTGAATAGTTTATTTAATTTTTAAAGTATATCAAATTAAAGAAAAAAAGGTAAGGTAGCAGAAGTTGGACGGATTTATTTAAATGTTAAGTTTTATTAATTATTATTATTATATTAATTAGTTACTTTACATAATAAATCATACCTCTGTAGTATGTATTTGGGTTTCAATTTTTAAATCTCCCGCGTTGGGAGGAAGAATTTCACGAAACAAAATAGGTAGTTAAATTTTGTGTAAAGGAACCTGCTTTAAAAATGTTGGGAGAATAGAGAAAAATAGAGTTACTTTGCAAATTTACTATATATAGCTTAAAAAAAATTATTGGGATAGTTTATTAATAACATTAATGTTTAGATGACGATTTTAAGAATGTTTACCAATAACTATTTACCATTGTAATAAAATTGTTGTTGGTAAGAAAATAATATTTGGTTTCATTATATTATTTATTTAAAGGGACATGCTTACTTGGAGACAACAATAAAATAAAAGTTAAAGAAACACAAAAATTAATTATAAATTTATAAAATATTTAAAAAATTAATGTAATCGCATATAAATGATGAATAATGATCCATATATCTGCAAGGCAGTGTCTAATTGTAAGTGTAATAAATTTCGTAACCTTAATAGTCTTTCTAATTTAGTGTGTAGCAGCAGTTTTCTAACAAATATCCGTGTTTATTACTAATTGTTCTTTATATATAATATAATAAGCAATAAAAACGATGCTTTCCACCGGTGCATTTAAATTTTGTGTATTTTAAAATGACATCTGCAAATTAAAGTAACCTATGTACGATAACCTTTTATATATTTATATCGGTATATGTATACATTTTCAAGACATAATTTCAATTCTCGTACCTGATCCAGACAATTGTCCGGTGTTTTAAACACTAATACCCCAATAAATCTCCTACCTACAGAAACCGATGCCGACCGAAGACGTACTTGGTTAAACGGTGAGCAGTTTTGATAAACACTGCGCTATAGACGACGACATTAATTCTGTAGGAAGGTGTACATACGTTTATTACCCATAAAGTATGTATTATGTACATATAATAGTAAACGGGATATGTATGTACGTCACCAGAATTCTCCATTTCTTCGTAGAAATACGGACCAATGATACAATTAGCTGTAAAATTGCACCAAACGGTGACTGTTTGAAGACCTTGAACGAATTCTTGCGGATTTTCTGCAGAACAGATTTTACAGGGAGTACTAACTCCACCATTCAGAGTAAAACATGCCTCATCTCTCCATAAAATACGAGATAACCATTCGGTTGGATATCGCATTTGCACTGCTGATTGCTAATGAATTAGCTCTGGCTATGTCCTCATTTTCATTAACAAAAATGGAGGTCATATTGAGCAATTGCCGCAACTAGTTTAGGATATACTAAATCCTATTCCTTAAACAATTAGATTTTGTCAAATTGTTGTTATTAACTTAATTTGTTAAAGAGTTATAATAAATTAAAATATATCCGTTACTTTATGATAACCTTGTAGATGTGTAGCATACTGAGATAGTTTAATTTAAGTATCAAAATATTCCACAAAATAAACATAATATATTGTTGCGTTATGGGCTGAGACTCTCATATTAGAAATATTGCCGAACAATCGAAGGAATCTGTTAAGCACTTGGATATTTTTAGATTGAGTATTTTTAGTCAGAATAAATATTTAAAGCAATAAACTGTAATTTAAAATAATTCATCAAAATTATCTCTAATCTGTTAACAACCGTTATAAGATACAATACATATACAAGCGTCATAAACACTAAATGCGATATTCCCGTATCTGCATCTTACTTAAGACCTAATTCTAATTTTATTAATTAAGTTCCTTTTTTATTTTCATCTCGGCTTCTGAATCATAAAGAATAGCGATCCTCGACTTCCCCGGCACAAAACAGTGCGCTTTTATCGTAATTACAGTTGAAGCCGCTAAACTTTGAAAAGCCTTGATAAGGGAGTCCGTCGTCGTGAATTGGCCATTTGCAAAATCACTTTCGCTTCGAAGACCAGGCATACCGACCACAACATCGAAGCGAATACCTATCCGAAATTATTAGTTGGAAAGCGGAAATGGAAGCTAAAGGTGAGTGGTGCTTATTTTTCTGCTTTATTGCCGAGGTAAAAGTTGCTTTTAAATGGAAATTCAAGGTTTCGCTTAGATAGAATCTCATATAATCCCCAAATAATTCGTGATACGTATAGTTTACATTTTAGACGGGAAATTCAGCCCGAGACTTGGACGAAATTTAGAGAAAGTAGCGATAGCTGCTGCGGAATTTTTCGGAACGGCCATTTTGATTTTTATTTCGTGCATGGGAGCTAGCAGATGGCTTGTTGATGGAGATCTGTCAGTTTTGCATTCTAGTTTCGCGGCTGGTATGGCTGTCACAACGGCGATTCATGTAAGTTTTTAATTTATTCATATTTGGTACGATTGGTTGAAATCTAAACGGCAACCATAATATAATTGACTCAATGAAGTGACGGCCACTAGATTTAGTTAGTTGGAAAAACCCTTCATCTGTTGAGAAATTTTGACTGAATTCGGTGGTTGTCTATTTTTTGACGAATACCAACAAATTTGACATTTCAATGTCAAATATGAGCAAGTTTGACATTTAAATGTTAATTCTAGCCAGCTTTACCATTTAAATGTCAAATATAGATAAGTTTGACAAATTATGTCACATTTAGACTAATGTGACTTTCCAATGTCAAACTTACCCACAATTGATGACGTTGACAGTTAAATGTCAATTATTACATCAGGTGCTTATTAAAATGAACATCAAATATCAAAGGGTGGTCACATTAAAATATACAACAAGGAAGAATTCAAGTAAATATGTTTTAGCCAGTTTTAATTTGAACATTCCCAACAGCTTGAGAGCTAGAAACAATGGCGTTGTTAAACCTTCCCTTTGCTAATTTTGACAACGTCTCATCATCTAGTAGTTGGTTGGGTTAAGTGATCATTCTGACGTAAACCGGTTTCTAAAGGACTTACATTTTTGCAGAAATTGTTTCAACGTGAAATTTTTCTCGCTTTGTGGGCCTGCGTTGGCAACCAAAACAGCAAAGTGCTTGTGATAAAGTTTGTATTGGATTAGAATCATAATTTTACAAAAAAAAATCAACAATTTATAATGCCAAAATATTTTAGAACATACCTCGTATAATTTTGAGCTAATGCGATTACTTGTCAACTCCATGATTAATTGTGACTACCTCAATTGATACAAATGATACTGTGATTTCAAATTACAATAGATAGTGCACTCACTACATTAATCCCTAATTTTTGGGAGAACAATATTACAACACTAAATTATTACTTCACAATTTAATTCTGATATCTGACAGTAATTGTTTATGTTGATGAATTGATATTAAATATTAATTTTGAATAGTTCATTACATTTTTGGTTTGGTGATAAATATCGAATTTTAACTCAAAAGTAGGACCTATCCGTATTGACTTAATGATAAGATATCTCAAAGAAGACCAGGTTGCCTGAGAAGGACATCTTTGGCGACTGCTTTTCACATAATGAAACCTGTGGTGAAGACCGCGTATTTTAGCTAAATGAAAATCGAGCTTTGGAATGTCTTTTATTCGCAGGATAAACATTCTTCGCCGAATTTTAAAATATATGTGGTTAGCAGTACTAAGATTTTAAGGCCGTGGAACTGTCGCCTTTAGTCACTGTGACCTCCATAGATCTATTGCAATGTTGCCCTTCTAGGAGGCTTTTAGTGAACCTTAAAATTGAGCTGGGATTTTCATCTTGGATTTCAGTAGGCGTTAGAAATGGGTGATGCCGAGCACGACTGACAGCAATACTTTCTCCCTAAACGTGTTCTGCTGTCTCTCAGCTTCTCGGCGTAAACGACAGATTTGACCTTCAGCTTTGCCGAGCTTGCATAGATGGTAGTTCAGGAACGCATGACCTGTTAAAAATCCTGTCACTAGTACGAGGTCCTCTTTGCTGAAAGATAAAACTAACGGCGATCCTGATAAAAGCTCGTGAGGTCTTCCTATCCTCTTCCAATTCACTAATTGCTTGTTTCAGGTGACTTTTGCAGTAATACACTTTTGCTGCTTCTTTGGCAAGCTGATCTGCCTTTTCGTTCACTTCAATCCCTTGGTGGCTTCGCTTGCACTCAAGAGTAACATGGTTATTGTGTTCAAATTGCCTTAGATTGCATACACATTAACGCAACAGACCAGACTCACATGGCATTAACAGCCTTCAACGTCACTTGGCTGTCAGTAAATATACTTATGGTTACGCCTCGAGGCGCCTTCTCGCGGTTCCTTACGACGTATAAGTTTGTAGCAGATATTTCTGGTTGAACTGCCTACCGTTTGTCCCCACTTCTTCTATTCTCGAGTCGTCCGTGTGCCATCTCATGGCTCCTCCTTTGAGTTGCGCCCACCAGATGCCCAGTTACTACGGCTTTCGATGATCACTTTTTAGGGTTGGTAAAAGTGGTATTGCATAGAGATCATGTCCTTTGCAATGTGAATATTGGGATCTTCAATCAGTTTAAGGTGACCTCCAATCTCTTCAAATTTGAAACCTTTAAGACTACTAAGAACTAGGGCTCGTGATATAGTTCAAGTCGTTTTCTTTGTCATCAAACCAAAGCAACATAAGATGATCATAAGAACCATTTGAAATTTGAGAATCTAGGACTATCCAAGCAGCTTTCGTTATATTAACGAGACTGTTATGGTCATTTTCCGTAAGTAATTGAAATCAGGGTTCCAGGACAAAAGTATTTAGCTTCATCACTCTAGCTAATACTTTTTTCCTCAATTGAGGGAGGTTGAGACAGATTTTTCATCTCCTTGTAAAAATCTCCTTGTAACATAGGATATTGGAAAACTCCCAAACCCAAACTGAAGAAATAAAATTTGTTGCGTATATGACTATCGAAGAGATAATGTTCCCAACATAGTTAGCCAATCCTAATTCAAGACTAATGCAAACGCATTTAGTCCTTATTATCTCTAATTTTCAGATTTTTGGCCACATCTCGGGTGCTCATGTAAATCCAGTTACAACAGTAGGTGCTGCTATTATGCAAAAAATCACTTTAGATCAGGTTCCATTTTATGTAATTCCACAACTATTAGGAGGTTGTGTCGGATACGGCTTTGTTATGGTAAGAATAGTTTATAGAATTATAAATAAAGAAATTCAACGATAGATAAGGCTAGAATAGTAACGATAAGACCTTCGTATGAACGCAATAAAATTCTCAGTTACTTTACGCTAGAATTGGCGAAACATTCCCGTTACAGAATTCAATTTTGCGGAAAGGTTTTACTGTACGATAGTCAAGTTAATCTACTAGCGGTATCTAGCAGAGAAACCTGGCAACACAATAGTACTGAATGGAAAGTAATTCCGGAATAAATTGAAAATGCATTCGAGTTTCAATAATTCGGGTCGGGTTTGTCGTAGAAGGATTAATAAAAGATGAACTCTCAAACGTAAATCCACTAATAAAAGAATTTACATTTAAATTAATTCTTACATATATATTTTTGTGAATACACAAATTTGGTTTATAAATTCTAGGTTGTAACGCCTGAACAATACATGAGAGATCCTAATTCAACACAACCACAACATGGAATTGGCATGAATGTTCCTTCGACTAGAATCGAAGTTTCGCAAGTAAATGACATTTTTCTAATCAAACTAGAAATTAAAATTGGATTCTCATTTATCATTTTAGGCATTAGGAGTGGAAATGTTGATATCTTTAGTGTTAACTTTCGCAAATTGTGCGTCCTGGGATCCTAGAACAAAACATTTAATAGATTCGGTATCTATTAGGTTTGGGTTAATAGTTGCTGGTATTAATTTTGCTGCTGTAAGTAAATATATTTCTAATCATTTCTTTGATTCTACCATAAGAATTTTAGGCGTCGTATACAGGTGCAAGTATGAATCCGGCCAGGAGTTTTGGGCCAGCAGTTTGGAATAATGATTGGGAGAATCATTGGGTATAATAGCATTGATTACGTTATCTGTGGTGATAGTATTTCAACTAATATTTTTTAGATCTATTGGGTTGGACCTCTAACATCGGCAGTGGTGGGTTCTGTAATCTACAGGTTCCTCTTCATTAATATATACAATAGAAGCAGTATTAATCCTATTTATTAAGATATGAATTTGATGATTCTACATTCCTAAGTGTTCTAGTCCTATACAAGTATTTTTTATATTCAGGTATTTAATACGATACATACCTACATACTTTATCGAATGTATTATTTTAAGTTATTACTAATGGCACTGAAAGTTAAAATAAATTATACATTCGATGGTCTTTCTTACTAATTTTACTTAGCTTTTGGAGACACATTTTTTCCATCAAGTTATTGCATACTTGTAAACAATATCATAACCTTGTTTGGTATTTTTTTCCGTATTCTGATGGTAAGGATGTCTAAAAAGCTTTTAGTTAACCAAAGCTTTGGAAAAGCCTGATTGAGTTCTACAACTAATTAAACAGAGGCCTGAAAATCTACAGGAGCATAAAGCTTTGGAATGGTGATGGTGTCTTAAAGGTCGGATTCTGTCAACAGTTGTTTCCCATCGACATTGTGGGAAACCTGATTTCATCTGATTATCTACTCGAATTGCTACCTTGGTCAAAAAGTTTTTGGCCATCCTCATCAACAGCAGCACACTTACGCCAGCGCTTTATCCCATCCCCTTTTTCATTAAAAACGATGTTTTTTTCGCTCTACGACTAAATTGATGTATGCCATTCACTCGCTTAATGTCTGCAATGCATATGTACTCATAAATTCATCTTTTGTCTTTAGTGTTAATGGAAATCAGCTCTTCCAATATCAGTTTTGCAGTAAAGTTTCAATTCATTGGACCAGAACTATTCTGTTATATAGTTAAAAGGCATGATAGAGATTATTTTGAACAGAGACTTTGCATTGGATCAACACCTAAAAACTAACGCAATCGAAGTGTGTATTAGCTTTTCAGCCATTCAGGCAAAATCCCTGCTTTAGCAAGAAAGACTATGAGGTAATACTTCTAGGAGATGGATCAAGTCAATGGTATAAAATAAAATTATTGAAATCTGTGTTGTTTATTTCTGTGAAACTCTTACTGACGCGACAAAGAAAGAGTATATGTTTGAACATTGGCTGGTTATGCAGCAGATATTTCGACGGTACAGAATATCTTTCAATTGGAGAATTTTGCTGGTTAGACCTTTTGAGCAATTAGATGCTGTGTCATTTCTGAAACTATACAAATTATGTAAGTTCGATCTGAGTCAAATAATTGAGTCAGGGTTGCAAGACGAAGTTACCCTTGCAACTATAAAATTTCAATGCCAACGTATTAAACAATCTCCTCGAAATAAGGTCCACAAGAACATTTTTTGTAGTTAAAATGTTTGAACGAAATATTGAAAACTGCAATTGAGTTTGTTGCAATCAATTTTAGTTCTTAGTGAAAATTTTTCAATTTAATTTAAACTAAACTGATCTAGACTTCATATTATGCATCGTACAGTATGGAAATACTACAGAAATCAACTATTAATCACGTAAGTACTTACAGACGAGTACAACAGTTCGCAATTACTGTTTGACACTTGGAAAGTTCGCGGTTAGTTCACTTGAGATTTATCGAGTTGAAGGAGCGCTATGAAATGGTAATTGTACTTCAAACTTGTTTAAATGCAACCCTAGAGATTTGTCAAGTACGAATGATAATTGTCACGAATCAGACTATGTAATAATTAAAAGAGACGTTTAGATTTTGCAATGTAGTCGAAATGAAATTTTTGTTTACGGAAAATCTATTCTTCAATTGTACTTACCATTATGAGATTGTTTAGGCTCTTGCTTTGAACTGCCTCATATACAGCTTTGATATCAGATCTGCAACAATAAAAAATGGTTAAAGTTTTAATGCGATATTAATAGATCTTCGTTGAATATTTTATGAGCATATTCATAAACCAATTTAATGCTTTACTTTACGAATACAGGGTATTTCAGGTCATGTTTGTACTGTACAAACAAATATAACGTTACTGTAAGTACTTAGGGTATTTTATGTGTTTGCGTTCCATTTCAAGAAGCGATAGGTTTAGAGAAGTATACATCACTTTGTTACTCTATACAACCACATCATGTAAAGTCTGTTTACAAACTTCTAATACATTTTTTATTCAATGATTTTTTTGACCGACCTAATTTTCTCTGGATTTATTCAATGTATACGACAACAATACAAAACTCGTTTACGAAATGAAATATTGCTGCGTTAAATAGTGCTGTCTAATCATATTTTTTAGAACACGAATTCGTTATAAACTAAGTCTGGTTCAATATTTACGTTCTTTATTTTGCAAATTTACTTTAATAGCAGATTGCTGACGTTCTACATATACATACTCATTATGGATCCAATAAAAAATAGCAAATATTTATGTATATTAACCATGTAAACTGATCTCATTCCCATTGTGTACATGTGCGATATGTTTAAAGTACACATACAGGCAATGTTATTTGCTGAAGCGTGGTGAATTATGGTTTTATTTTCAGGAAATCTAAAAAAATAAAACAAAATATTTGAGATTTACTGTTTAGATGATTTATCATTAATAGTTAATTTATTAAAAGCTTAGGAATATGGTAGCAAGCTAAGCTGATTAATTCCATAAACAAACACCGTAAACGATTAAAAGTGGTCACCGTATGTGGTAGCATAACTTCTAAAATAAATTTCGATTTCGATGACAAAAATATGCCCTTGGATGCCAAAAAACTGTGTGTCTTATCACACAAGCTTTACAGTTGCGGCAATGCTGGATTGTAGCAAAAGCTTGAGCAATTGCGGTGTCTGCTTTTGATGGATTCATGAAGTCATAAAAGTCTGTAGAGGATCCTCCCAATATTAATATTCGTTGTGTATAGACATAACAAAAAACATGTACAAAAAAAATTCTTTTATTTCTTACATACTTCTTGTAATCAGAGCTGTGACGGGTGGCAAATACTTATGGGCAACGCTGTATACATTAAGTATTAGAGTAAGCCTAAAATTGGAATCGGTTACAAGTAAAACTTGAAAGAGAAACCCTTGTAATCTTTTAAATGAAAATAGAATATATCACACCTTATACATACATATATTAACACAACATGATTTCCACAATTATTGTATAATTGTGTAAGACAGAATCAATTATATTCATCAACTATCATGGCTACAATTTCCACGGCAATAACTAGTTTAAAATCTTCTACTTTCAATTTATTAAAGCAGCTATATATTCACTTTCTTTACTAGCTTTGAAGCATCAGTGAATCCACCCTTCCTCATTTGTTGCATATAACTATTTTGGACTTTATGCTGAAGTTTCATTATTATCGTCCCCTATGTGATTTAGATATTGTTGTAATGATGTTAATAGCCGCAGTAGACTATTCATTCATCAAAATAAAGTGATCCATAACGAAATCCTTTGATAGCATAAAATCTGTTGGAAGATTTTATCAATGTAGACATATTTGCTCATTTTTTGATGCACTGATGGCTTCAAAACGGGCTATGTTTAATGGGAATTGAATAATCATCACAAAGAATTAATAGAATGTACGTCATATACTTATAATCACCAAACAGTTCGACGAGAGGTGTTGTAGAAAAAAACGGCACTCACAAAGTTTAACAAGCACTCTTACCAAAAGAATTATTCCCAAAAACTATAAAATAAAATATAGCGAAGTGATTCCAGCTGAACGATTTAATATGCAGCGTTGAACAACTTTCAGCTTCATATGCTAGTAATATGTATTGTTCTTTTCTAATATCAAAACTTATAGCATGCATAATTTACATCTGAGTACATACATACATATATCAGTTTTGAAGTTGATAAAGCTGCGCTCAGTTCTCGTAAAAATGTTATAAAGTTATATAACTATGTGTTATTGGGCTATAAAGACAGTAGTCGCTATTATCGATAGTAATAGTGGTAAAACTAATGTTGCAATTGTAGTTGTACTTTACTTGTAATAAATGTGATATACAACTGCTTATACAATTTATGACTTTAATCTCGCATCCAAGCATTGGAATACAAAGAAGTTTCGAGGGGGGCTTTCGGAGTCTTAAGTTTCTGAATTACGTTTTCTAAGATATATGAAAAACATGGCAGTAAAGTTTGCATCAACTGCTTCCAAGTTTAAATACCGGAAAAACTATTGTCATTGGCGTTTCATAATAGAAAACATCCGTGAAAGTCTTCTGAAGATCCTTCTGAAAAAGTAATATGTCAAGTAAAAACTTTTCTACGTGTCAAAACCCGGAAGACCTCGGGACAGTAAACAATGGTAGTGAGTACCTACCCTCAGCTGTCAGCTGGTGCGAATCGTATTAGTTTTCGGTGATAACTTTACGTGTTATGCAAATTTGGTTAAAGAAAGTTGACGAAACCGTAATATAAGCAAGGCGAAGCTAGTTTTAAAATAAGTATTTAATTGTTTGAGAGATTTCAAAGATCTACTAGAAAATTAGAAATGCTTTAGAATAAATACATTGACATCAGATTATATGTATCAGAGAATGCGATAGCAGATATACAGTCATGTTCGTGATTTAACTTAGAGAAAATAAATAATGCAATTAAATGAATATTACTCTCTGCATTTTGAATATTTTTTTGCATGAATTAAGATAAGAAAAGCATAATAGAAAGCAAAATGAAATTATTATCCTGTTCATTATAATAGAAGTCTTTATTATTTACACTAAGAAATGTAGTTTTTATTGATTATCCTTCTTATGCCCGGTTTCTGAAACGTGAAGCAGCAGTTATCTGCTCAGCATCTGGCGATTTAACAAAGACAGTCCTTGTTAAATTGCCAGATACCAAACAGATAACTGCTGTTTGACGTTTGAGAAACCGGGCATTAGTGAGCTTAATATTTCGTTCCCCACCTTTATTTTTGATGACGGCTTCACAACATCGCAGCATAGACTCCACTAATTATTACTGACAACAACGAACTAGAATGGATTTTCATGCTTCTTGGCAAACTTCCCATAATTGTTGAGTATTTTGTGGTGTAGCAGCTGAAACGGCCTTTTTTACATTAATCCATAGGTGTTCAGTTGGGTTCAGGTCTGGCGACTATGCAGGTCAGACCAATAAAGAGACATTATTATCCGTAAACCACTTTTTAGCCTTGCGAGAAGTGTGTTTAGGATAGTCGTCCTGCATAAGGTCACATGACATTTTGCATTATAGCAACATATCCGTCAGCATTCAATACGCCGTCAATTTTGTACAGCCGCCCAACAGCATACCAGGAAAAGCATCCACAAATCATTATTTTTAAGCCACCGTGTTTGATTGTTTCTTTTTGTGTGTATTTAGGATTGAATGCGGACAATGGAGGTCGTCTGACATGTTGTTGCGAACTATGAACATCGAATAAAACCATTTTGGATTCATCCCTCCACAATATGTTTCGCTATTTCATTAAACCCTATAACTGATGTGCATCAGCAAAAGCCAATTTATTTTTACTTACCGTTTATCTAATAAGAGCACTTTTGTGGGCCTTCTGGCCCGAAAATTTGCTTCTGTTAGTCTCTTTCTAATCGTTGAACTAAATGGGTTCTTTTTAATGAATTTGAGAATGTTTCTATCTTCTCGAGTTGTGGTTTTTTTATGACCGCCACGATTCTCTTTGCGTTCTTTCCATTTTTTCGCATTTGAAATCATTTTAGCTTAACATCGAAGTGCTTTTTGTATAAATTTAGATGTTCTTCGTCTTTGAATGAGGTTAATAATCATTGTTCTCTCTTCTTGAGTACAATGCTCAGCTCGGCCCATTGTATCATAATCAAAAATTTATATTTACGAATATACTAAATGATTATAAACCGTTAGTGTAAATTAAGACTATGTCAAGACCCAGATCCCATAAATGATGTAAATAGCACGATTGCTAAGCGTATACCTACTATGGAATTCGTAGTGCTACTTGGACGAGTGCTGCAATTTTCACACGACTGTATATAATAGGATAATTCCCAGAGTATCTGGCTGTTTCTCTGTACCAGGCACTATTTACGCATTTCTAAGTATATACATATGTAGGTAATATATTCAAATGACTGTATGTAAGAATTTTAAGAAATATTTATATTATACACGAACAAGTTCTCATACAACAGAGCAAATTGGAGTACTGCCATTTGGGAAAGATCTAGACACAAGCTAAAAACACTTTTGTTAAACAGATCTGTATCAGCGATAGTGGTGTGTGTAGTAGTTTAAATACTGAAGACAATCAGAAGTGAAAATATAAAATTTCGGTTGAATTTGCTGAAGTTATTGTCCAAAAACAAGTACTGCAACAATTAGTGAAGATGTTAGCATGAAGGAAGCAAAAAATATAAAAATAATGATGAGTTACGTTTACGTGGGGGTTTACAGCAAACATATACCCACAACAACAAAAGAAGTCTCTGAAAAAAAGATTGAAAGTTAAACTCCTAAGACCTAAGCATAGACACTGATTATATCTTAGATAATCTCGAAATGTAAAAAGAAACGTGTTGGCCTACGTGAGTGCCAAATCTAAAACCTTTACATGGGTTTATTAAGCCTCAGAAAGATTTAGTAATAGCTGTATGAGGATTAGGACAGCAACGATAAAGGAACACCAATCATTTATTGACAACAAAGCCTGGAAAGTCAAGTCAACCAATGGGATTCAAAGTTTTAGGATTAGAGCAATTATAATGCAGGAATAAAGAAAAAAGCTTCAGCAGAGTATCAGATATGGATCTGCATTTATAGAGAAAAAGGCAAACGATAACGGGCGCCATTAAGTTAAAACAAAACACTCAAAATTCTGCAAGACCTAAGAGAGCTGGAAAAACTAAAAGACTACACCACATTCAGTTTTGACATCGACTACTAGGTTGAAGTCGTGATTCTGTTCCAGTACAGCGAACCTATTCACAGGCTTATATGGAAATACAAGCTATCTAACAATGTTCTCAATGTTCGGACGACTATATTCAGATATAGAAAAGGATCTAAAGGAAGTGGGGGAAGGTGGGTGGACATGTACGGTCGTATATATTTTTAAGTCTACTCATCCTCGAAATGCTAACGGAAAGAAACACAAATATATTGGTAAGATTTTTTTTCCAATGAGTAAGGCTAAATCTCTGCTGGATCTCAACAAACAAGATCTAAAGAATGCTAAATTCTGATTCAGATAGAATAGGTTGTGTACAGTTGGTGGCGGAACAAAATCGATTCTGAAGTAAACCTTAATAAAACAATATTTAGTTTCAAAGACAATGAACAAAATTTAAGTTTTTCTTAAATCCCACTTTCCTCTTTTCACTCGCTACATCCTCCCCATACAACTAGTAGAGCACCACTGTTATAAGTGTAACAGCTAATTTAACGTATCCAACAGATTTACTTCCGGTCTTATCGCTGTGCCTGCAGGCTCCTTGCTGACAGGGCTCAACAATGATGGTGAATTCAGACTAGAATGGAAAGCGAAAGGGAGTCGTTCTTCCGCAATAAACTAGGCTCGCAGAGGTACTTTGTTCGCTATCGCTGTTATGTGACATTTAAGTTAATTGTTGACGCTCAATTGTGTTTTCCAATTAGTTCCCGTTCGTCAATTGTTAATGGTTGCGAGCGGTTCTCGCCAATCGTCAACGCAATCCTCCCGGAATTATAATCGCTGAGCTGTCGCAGAGTTGGGTGCGTTATTAATTTTGAATTGCTACATGGATAATTTCAAGTTTCTCTGGTCAAACTTTACTAATTATTAGTATGATTTAAAATTTAATTGTTAATAATTTTTGCAAAAAGTATAGAACGAGTACAAATAACTACATATTCCTCATTTCTTCCGGCTAAACGCTAATCGCTCGAGCAAAGTCTAGATTTCCACCTTCAGATAATTCGTCACAAATGAATTAACTGATACCTTCCCATCGTATCGTATCGCAGAATCGATGCCGGAGCCGTTATTGCTCGCGAACTACGGAGATAATTACCAGTTTTAATTAAAACCGTGCACGCATGAGTAACTGCGGCTTTTACTACAGCCCAATCGCGAATTCTCTAGTCATAAACTATATAATACAACTACGAATAGAGATGTAGACTGTATCCTTAATTGCTTTATTTGAATAAGTAGCGGAACGTAGCGGCTTTAACTTTCCCGGCTGGTGTGTGCGAGGTGCTAATTCGGATTTTAAATCCTCTGGAGATATTTCGGCTAACCATGATGATCCCGTACGAAGATTATGACGGAGTGAAACCGGAAATTTTGACTTCGTTATTAAAACAGCGCCTAGGGAATTAGCGGTAATCTTGGATTGGATTATTTCATTGCCTATCTTCATTTGTTTAGCACATCTTCAATTTTTCATATTTAGATTTATCATATTTGACCGATTTGAAATTGACAAATTACAAAATTTTCGAATTCCAACCAAAGATTCTTCGACAAAGCTCTCAATAGCAGTAGCCAAAATAACAGCGCAAGTTACGGCAATGAGTTGCGTAATTGCATTCAATGTATATTCGAATACTATCGCCATCTTCTATTTAATGAGTTTGGCCATCCAAGAGTGAAGGAGATCCAGGAAGAACACTCCGAATTTGGCCAACCAACGACATTGGAGAGCCACCAGAAGGACATCCTAAGAGGAGGAAGTGGACCCTCTGCAGAAAGACGCCGAGAAACTGACGGACTAATGCCAAATTACTTAAGAATTAATGTTAAAAACGAATCGTTGCACGATGATTTTGTCCTTATTCTTGGGCAATAAAATCTAACATTTTTGTGATTGTTCAGAATTAGGTACATTCATAATATGACGAAAATAAAACAGACACCAAATATATTAACTCAACTGTTATACATATATTGGCTGACTTGTTTGAGGCTTTTAGACAAGACTATACCATACTGCATCTCTGTACTAGATGCACGACATGCTATACCGATTACATTATATATTTCTTGCTTAATGAGAATTGACTCCAATAAGCCATGAAAGAAAATATAATTGTGTATTTTTCTATAACAATGCTACTAAAGTTTAGAAAACGATGCGTTTATAACGTATTAGAGTATGTTTTATGAATGCAAATGAAGTGTCATGTGTTTATTTTGCTTCCCTATTGACGGGTAGTAGAAGCCACGCCTTCCATAAAATGTAATTTTATTTGATTTTCGATATTTCGGTACCCGATTGCCCGGAAAACTTCATTGTCCAGCATAAAACGGTCTCCCCTGGTGCTAGAACTCGCCCTAGCGAAGATATACAAAATAACATTAGAAAGAGAAGATAAAGCTGAAGAACGAATTATAAAGAGCAAAAGTATCCTAATATCGCCATTTTCATAACTTACAGCATTCAATTACCTGTTCTATTTCTGTATATGTACTTGTTTTTCATTTAGAACCTCTATCTCTTTTTACACATATACTTCCGTCTATAATTATTTGCCCACCTGTATATTTGCGTAAGTATAGCTATGGATAGATACTACTAGATAGAGGGCATTCCATTTAAGAAAATGACATAAAATAGAATTGAAAATATTGATATTCAAATAATATTTTTGGACACCCTGTATAATAAACACTCACCATTCCACGCTTATAAGATAAAATGATGCCAGTTTAGACTTTTTGCAAAATTTCATTAACAATAAATGAAAAATGATGCGGGAATTAAAGTTAAACTAAATAGTGATTTCGGCAAATAAAAAAAAATCAATAACCTGGCAACGTCGCATTTTAAATCAAAATTATTTTAGGTGTGAACGAAGCATCTGAAGGTACACTCAGTTCAATAGAAATAAGTAGGTCATTCAATTTAAAAAAACGTGAGAATTATGTGGTACGCTTTTTTGGGACACCTTTATAAGTCAAATTAATTTTAAAATGTACTCCGTTTATCCTCATTAACATAGCGTCAATCAAAATTTCTATTAATTTAACGATATAGCTACAATCAAAGACCCGAGTCTTAAATGGACAGTCTGTATATATGGTGCCGCATAACTACAAACCAGTAGCAATTTGTCATGTAAAATCCTAAACGGCCACAATAAACTCAGATAATCGTTGAAAAAGGCAGCAACTGTTGAATAATTCACTTTATCCAATATTTTTAAAGTCAGCACATATGATTTACCTCTTTCTTCATTAACTCCTAATATACCAAATATAACATTTGCAATGGATCTCTGTTCCATATCAGTGGTTTCATCAACGACACCAACATAAAATGATTTTTTACTTTTTTCCTGACTTTGTTTATTGTTATTGTTATACAAATCGGAAACATAATATTTTCGTCATGTTGACTCTCCTGGAATGCTTTGTGTCGTACGCTTTTCCATAAAATTGCAAAAAACTAAAGTCGAAATCACGAAAGATGAGCCCTGCGTCACAATTTCATGTACATGTCTAGTAACGACAAACATTTGTAAAACTATTAATCAAGATACTTTGAAAGATAAAGATAACAATATAAACGTATGTCATTCGTCCTTAACGTATTGGTAAGACAGACGTTTCATTACTCCAGTCTTTTCAAAAATGTACAAGAAAAGAAAGAAATATAACAAAAATGTCATTTCTATACCAACCACATACTGCCGCACTTTTGATTACCGTTGTTTTACCGATTTCCGAATGTCAAATACGTTATTTGTAATATGTCACTTTAATAGCGACGTTGTTGCGAGTGTTTATTTACAATAATTCCCTTGTAAATTATAAAACCAGAATTTATTATTTTAACTAAAATTATTATTATTGACATTATGTCCGCGCGCCGAAGTAGTTTACGTTCTCAATCGCAGCAGTTAATATTGAAGTTGCTGGAATATTTTGAAAAGGAGCAGCAAAACAATGGGCCTATTGCCATTATCATCAGTGCCAGAGGTAAAACTGTATTACATTTGTATACTTTCATGTTAATACATTTTATTACAGCGAGTAGCAGATCCTTCAAAAATTAGTGTGTCTGCTGTAAAGAGAATTAATAACTGTAATGTTCATAATACTGTGCTTTCTAGTCCTGGTAAAAAGCGGCATCGTTTTTGCAACCAAAAAATACGACTACACATTTTAATGTAATAATAATAATAATAATAAATGTCTTGATTACAGTAATGCACAATCACAAATCAATTAAATACAATAATAAAAAAAACAAAAAATAAATAAGTGTACATATACCGTAACCACAAGGCGAGGTTCAGGATGGGAGAATCTCCCTCCTGCTCTTCCACCTAATAAAATTCAGATAAGTAAACGATATTAACAAAGTAAGTGTATGTATTGTAATTGACATTAAACATTAGGTTTGTAGTTTGACACTTCGTTATGTACGCGGTACGCGCCATAACATTTTTAAAATACTACCGGAAGTACGATATCGAATATGAATCAGAAGTACTGATTCATATTCTGATCACTGATTTTTCGTGATTTTGACTATACATTATAATGAGGGTTTCCGGGTGTTGACCGCGTGGTGGACACGTCGAGTTACCGTGACCTTCTGACGCCTCTCACCTACCAGAAGGTTTTCGCCTCTAGCGTGGTTTACACGTCGAGTTACCGTGACCTTCTGACGCCCCTCAACTACCAGAAGGTTTTCGCCTCTAGTGTTGTTTACACGTCGAGTTACCGTGAGCTTCTGGTACCCACCCAGTTAACCTCTTTGCTCCTGAAGAAGCCACTTACATTAGTGGCGAAACGTCGAGTTTATTGTATATCTTGTGCATTTTATTTTCATTTTGTACTGTATATATTTTACTAACCATGACACGGTCAACACCCGGAATCACTCATTATAGAGACTCGGGCCGTGGAAGCCTTCGATATCATTTAAACACCTACATTGTTTAATTTAGCTAACCGACTGGCAGCGCAAATAAAGGCCTTACAAAGTTATTCAGCGAATGCCGTGTGTTTAGGTCCAGGCTAAGTACTTATTTAATATTCCCGCAGATTATTTAATTATCTCCTACAGAATATTTCTTTGCATTTAGAAACAAGAAATAATAGCATATTTATAATTTCAACAGAAAATATGCACTGATGCTCTAAAAGAACGAAAATATGTATTTATCGAAAAAAATACCTAAAATATACATTTGCATGTGCAGATATGTAAATCCATATTTATTCTAAGCCTATTTATCAATATTATTGTGCACCTAAAGCAACGAAATATTAGTTTAGTTTTACCACCAAGAGCGTTAACATCGAGGTGTATGTAAAAGGGTATAAAAGGCGTATACTTGAAATTATGCCGAAAACGAAAGAGTAATCGACAGAAACCCTTGCTCTGATGTTTAGTTACCACAAAACCGGTCGATAAAAGTAATCGCGAAATTGCGAAACTATTTATACTATAGCGAAGAACAGTAGACTACAAGATTAAAAAATTTAAAAGTGCTGGCAGTATTTTAAACAAAATATGGTCAGGACGTCCGAAAATTACAGCCGTGACAGAAGATCGTAACACTTTTTAATCAGTAGAAGAAATCGCCGCAAAACCGCACCAGAAATTGCCGCCGATGCAAACATCAATCGCCAGAAAGTAATCAGTCTGACCACGATTAATAGACGCGTAAAGGAATCTGGTTTACATGGAAGAATTGCTTTAAAAAAGCCCTTGTTACGCAAGCAAAATACAACTAAAGGGTTAAATTAGGCACGAGAACATAAAGATTGGACCATCAAACAGCGGAAAAGTGTGCTGTGGACGGATGAGAACAAATTTGAGGTTTTTGGTTCTAGAAGAGGGGTATTTGTTTGGACATCAGCTGCAGACCGATGAGCTGAACCCTGTGTAATGCCTATTCTATTGAACAGGATGGGAGATTGACAGTTATGAAATGGCCCGCACAGAGTCCAGACATCAACTCAACGAGCTTTTATGAGACCATGGACCTGGGCCGACCAATTCGACAATCGGCTCCTACATTGTGGGACCAACTACAAACAGTGTGAAGACACATATGGTAGACCCATTAACATTGTCGAAATTAATCGAAAAAATGCCCAGATTGTGTCAAGAAATCAATCGGCGAAGATAGAGGAGCGCAATATTTAATTATTTTCGTTGTTTTCTTTTGTTCTCTATGCAGAATTTTGTTGTTACTTTTTGTATTGATACAAATTTAACCATTAGAAGAAATAGTTTCATTTTTGTATTGGTGTTTCACTCAAAACTACTTTTTAGTAAGGGTGGGCAAATAATTACGGACGCTAGTGTATATTGATATTAATTTTCTCATACTCTGGTACTATAACATTCTAAAATCAACAGTAGTTAATATCTTTCTTTCTATGGTGCATTTAGTAGTACGTAAAGTATTCTGTATGTATGTATGTAATTGATTTTTGGGCACCGTACTAGGCTGGCGTAAGTCACCATGGGTTTTACCATCATCCGATATAAAGAGTATATCATCTTTTGGTTTAAGACCGCAAGTTCTTCCAAACAGTCTTTGACGCGTCCGGAAACCATTGTAGCCTTTTGGAAAACTTTATAAAGATGTTGATTCCAGTTTAGTCTCCGATAGAGACTTATCTCTGACTTCATTTGAGTAATTTAGTTGTGTCCCATTTAGAAATACGCTAGCGAGTATTTCCTTTGCCAGTTTTCTTTTTTTTTTGGTTGAAGGAAAGTCTTACCCTATGACACCAAGTCCGTACTTAAGGTTGAGCTGAAGTTCGAGCATGAACTATAAATTGAACCTGTGACAATTTGGCAGTTACATTATCATTTTTGTTCTTGTAACCATTTCTTCAAGTTCATTCCAATTATCTAGTCCTAGGTTGCATTCCTACTAACAATTTCTACGGCGAGGGCGTTGGTGCGAAAGGAAGTGACATTCGAAGAGATTGTCAGTTGATTATTTGGTTAATATAATGACCATTTCCTCTGTGATATTATTTTTTCTGTTTTGTTTGGAAGTTTTAAATTGTAGCCTATTTCTTCAAAATAGGACAGCATAGTACGCCATCGAAGTGCGTGTTCTTGAAGAGTGCCAGGATATTCTGGACTCACAAACATTCTTTCTTTGATTCTGTCTTCGTTAATTGTTGAATGGCAACTCGACGCGCAATGTGTTATCTTTAAATAATTCACTTAATTGAACTTGTATCTTCTGAATATGTTGTAGAATATTTATTCCAACGTAGATCAGCAACGAGAGAGATTTGCAACGCTAATAAATAATGAAGTAGTATTTTTTGGAAATCATTATAACATACTTTATAACAAATTTGTCCTAATCTTATTTATAAAAATATCTGTGTCGCAGCGACATTAGTATCTCTTACGCAATGTTTGCATTTGTGTATTAAATTTCAGAGCAAAGATCAAGATTGAGCTGATTTGCTACTGTGTTTTGTAAGAAGTAACTGTTAATTAATAGTCAACAGTTAAAATGGTAACTTTATATTTAATAGTGTTGTCTCTCCCATTTATCGCATGGTACCTGATATCTTATCTCAAATGGAAAAAGAACACATACAATTATATGGCAAAATTGCCAGGTATACGACGATTTCCAATCGTTGGCACTTACTATTATTTCTTTGGAGTACCGAAAGAAGGTATTTTTGGATACGCTATTGTGCACGGCATCAAAACTTCTTTGCTTTTAGAGATAATAGATAAGCTTTTAAATCACATGCTAGTATACGGTAACTTAGCTCATAGTTGGAATGGTTCAACACCTGAAATACACATTCAGAAAGCGGAACATGTTGAAGTCAGTATAAAATAACATAATTACTACTAAATTCAGTGTTATAATTTGATACAGATGATCTTGAATAATACAGTTCACATTACCAAAGGGAGAACTTATAATTTTCTACACCCATGGCTTGGAAGAGGTCTACTTACGAGCGCTGGTGAAAAATGGTTCCAACACAGAAAATTAATCACACCAACATTTCATTTTAAAATTTTGGAAAATTTTATGGTAATTATTGTCGAGAAGACACAAACATTACTAAAGATATTAGATAGTAAAGCTGATGGACAAGTTTTCAATATCTACACAGATATTACTCTTTGTACTTTGGATGTTGTATGCGGTAAATGTGCTTAGTTTATTGAGATTATTTTATTTAAATTTATTACATTTTAGAAACAGCTATGGGTGTTAATGTAAATGCCATGTCTGGTAAAGATAATAATTATGTAAAAGCAATTTATCAGTAATAGTTCCTACAAAAATTTCCAACTGGCATTATTACACTTCTTTATTCTTCCAGTATCTCTGGTATAATATTGTGGAGATTTATACACCCCTTTGTTCCAAACTGCATTTTCAAGTATTTACCTCAAGGGTGGAAATATGAAAGGGATTTGCGTATACTACACGGATTTACAGAAAAAGTTATTTCCAACAGGAAGAAAACACTACAAATGAAGATATTAACAAACCCAGAGGAATCACGTAATGGAAATGAATCCTGGGGAATCAAAAGAAGGCTTTCGTTTCTAGATTTGCTCCTGGAGGCTTGCGATGATGGTAAAATACTTAGCGATATAGACATTAGAGAAGAAGTAGACACGTTTATGTTTGAAGTATACTAATTTTAATTATCATGCAAATCTGAATATACATATATATACTTATATATTTAGGGACATGATACGGTAACAGCAGCAATGTCTTGGAATTTATTATTGCTGGGAAATCATCAGGAAATTCAGGAGAAAGCTTACGCAGAAATTAAAAGCGTTCTTCAAAATAAACCCACACCAACGACAATCTCCGATTTGAACGAATTAAAATATTTAGAACGTGTAATTAAAGAATCGTTGAGGTTATTCCCTAGCGTACCATTTATATCGAGGCAACTTGATCAGGAAATCCAAATTGGTAATATGATTTTATTTCTATTCCGATACTACCTTGAAATAATTTCAGATGAGTACAAAATTCCACGCGATGTGCAAGTAATATTACACATCTATGGAATGCATAGGAATCCTGATTATTATCCCGAACCGGAGAAGTTTGATCCTGACAGATTTTTACCGGAAAATTGTGTAGGAAGGCATCCGTATGCTTACATTCCTTTCAGTGCTGGTCCAAGAAATTGCATTGGTGATTATTTTGAGTGGAAATCTATCGTGATAAATGATGAGCTGATTAATTTGCAGGTCAAAAATTTGCTATGTACGAAGAGAAAACTATTTTAGCTTCCATAATTAACAGATATAAAATAATTAGTGTTCATAAAGTTGAAGATGTGAAAAAGATTCCTGATCTGATATTAAGACCCGTGAATGGCGTTTCTGTTATGCTAGAAAGGAGATAGTGAAATTTATCTACTTTACTTTGTTTTCGAATTAATGTAAGTAATGTGTGGTGCAGAGGCTACAAATAAAGTATAAAAAAAAATGTGGTGGTTTTGAAATCTAGCTTAGACTTGACAGTTGCAGCTGACGTATGAGGTCTCTAAGTTTACTTAGAGTTACTAAAAATGTAGGACTTTTGTTTGTTCTCGAAATCTGGATCGGAGGATTCTGACGACTCTCCTCAATTACATTTTCTTCTTTTATAGTATCAAGTGAATATGCTTCTGCAGACAGAAACATTTTCACTATGGATAACAAATCGATGAATAGATTCTATTCCGGGATAAATTATTGTCCATTGGTCATATCCTCCGCATCTTCTTGTAACACTAAAAATTGTTGCACAATAGTTGCGGTATATAGGTATGTGGCCCCATGCTGTAACTTTATTAGCACAGTTATAATCAAGCTATATACGAAGAGCGTTCGATAACTTCTTCTTTGTCAAATGAGGTCGTTTCTCTATGATTTTGCTCCATAATTGTTGCTGCCTATTGGTATAATACTCGTCACTTATCGTCTTCTCCTTTTCTAAGTAGTCGAGCAAGATAATCCCATGAGAACCCCAAAATACAGTTTCCATTACATTTCCTGCTAACAAAACCGTTTTTGCCTTCTTTGGTGGGGAGACCCTTTGTCTGTTCATTGTTTGGACTGTTCTTTCGTTTTGGGAGTGTAATGGTACAGCCAAGTTTTACCAATAGTTATGAAATCTAAAACCCAAAAAGTCCTGGGGTTTGCAAGGAAAACGTGCCAAAAAGTCGCGAGAAATACTCAAACGATTCAGTTTTTGCTACGGTGCGGTGTGAGAAACCATGGCACTCAACACGCCAAGTATTAGAGGACTTGCAAGTATTACAATAAGTCCAATTCGTAAGGATTCAATTCTTGTATTAATTGAATTATGTACCTACATGGATGTAGGCAAAGTTTATTATTAAAGTTCTCTGCATGAATGATGAATTTTATAATCAATGATGAATACAAAGGTGTCTGTACTTTCTGCTACAATTTTATTAATGCCAGCAAAATATGCATTTAGGTATGTACATAAAATATAAAATATGTTCTCGCTATACATTCTTTATGACAGTATCGTTGGTGAATGATATAATTAAAAGAAGCTCAAAGTTTACGATCTGTAACAATGTAAGATTATTTTGGAATAATGTGTATGAATAATTTGAACATGAATGTCACTATTATGATTATTATTAATGAAGTAGTACTACTAACGAACGTGAATGCCAATGAGGTACGGTAAAGGTTTCTCAATATAAATGGCCCATAAATAAGATTCAATATCGCAATACTCCGTATTCGTGTCCTTTAATCTAAGTGCTTATACATATTTCCTGAGCAAAATACCAATCTTCTTAGTCTGTGTTAGTATATTTTACATACGTTGCATACCTGCTTAAAGATATGACTAACTTCAGTGGTTATGCGCAATTTCTTGAGTAATCAGTCCTTCCTTTATTATATCTGTTACAATAGACAAATATTAATTATTGACTTTTTTTTTAGAACAAAAGCTATTTTGATGTTTTAGTTGTGATTGCTTAAAAGGGAAAGTCTATATTTTTATGCAAATTTATACATATGTATGTACATTTGAGAGACGAGTTTGAAATCCTGTACACATGCGAGCTGTAGGTACATCGTCTTTTGTATAAAAGACGTCGAAGAATTAATAACAAAGTTAAAAAGGCGAATATATCATGTCAAATTTTTCGACTTCACGGCCAATACAACAATTGAAGTTGTTGTTAAATCAAGTTGGAATATTTTGTGTTAGAATTTGCACCTACATACTTACAAACTTAATACGATCCAAAAACTGAAATAAGAATATTACAAATGGCTCGTAAAGTTTACCTATTGTGTCCTTGAGCCCCCAAAATTGGATCATTTGGCAATCAATATTTGTCAAATTATCGCCGATATACAGTCGCAAATATTCGACAGAATACCAAGCAAAGAAGCAATCAAGTCTGTCAGTGTGGACAAAGTCGTGGTGCGCTAGCTTGTTCTGGTAATAACGGCCAAAAACACACAGAAGCATGCGACATCTCTCGAGTATTTAGCAACTGGCTATGTATAACTGGAAGTATTAAGAGCATTCCAGCAGCTTCTTTTTTTAAACGGAGGAGAGGAAAATCTTCCATAAGACTACCACATCATGGCTTGTGTCTAACTAACAACCTCTCCCCACTTCGGCATTATCGCTTTTCCACACCGGAACTCGCTCTCGCATTTCATCAGTGTGGTGCCGTCCGTTCTATCTTTGTTCTTGTTCTACACGCCAGGTACCATAGCTCTGTGTGCTCTGCATCATCCGTGGCTCCACAGTAATCACACTGGTCGGAATTGGCTCTTTGCCTATCATGCAGATATTTACGGAGGCAGTCGTGGCCCGACGAAGCTGGGGAAGGTAGTAGTCTGTTTCATTACATGGCATTTCAACCCATTTTCGGACTTCTGGAATCAGCCTTCTTGTCCACGCTGCATATCTGCCATTTCTCCACTTGTCCTGGCATCTTTCGTAGAGGGTTTCAGCAGTTCAGTAGAGGGTTAGCAGTTTTCCCCACTCCATCGTACTCGCTCTTCTTTCCTCAACTAGAAGTTCAAGCGGTGGTACTCCCGCGATTATGCCAACTCCTTCTGCCGATTCTATATGCACTTGCAATTCTTATATTAGTAAGTCTCTGCGCCCTTGTTAGTTTTGCACATAGTTTTTTGTTCTTTACCGCCTTGTACCAAATTGGCGTCGCGTATAACACTATAGAGTTTATGACACTCCCGATCAGTCTCATTTGGATGCTGCTGGACCACCGATGTTGGGCAAGAGACCAGAGAGAGCACCTATAGTTTTTTTCTGCTTTGGTTACTACATGTTTAATGTGGGCTGCAAATGTACCTTTTGTATCCAGCCATACTCTCAGTTATTGGGCTTCGTGACAGGTGGGTATTTTGTGGCCCTCTACCTCAAATTCAATGTGCCCAATATTCCTTTTTGTTGTTAGAAGCACAGTTTCAGTCTTTTCAGGGGCAATCTGCAGTAACTTCTTTGTCATCCATGTGGTTACTCTTAGAATCGAAGTATCAGCTACATCCATTAAGTTCTGCTCTCCTTTGGCAACCACTACAAGGGCAATGTCGTCAGCAAAACTTACGGTTTTAACGCCATCTGGTAGTTTCATATCTAATAGTTCATTATACAGTACGTTCTAGGACAGATCCTTGCGGAACTCCACTATTTACTTGGAGGGTCTTCTCTATTCCCTCTGCTTCCAGCACTATTTCTCTTTTAGCGAGGTAGGACGCTTTAATACTGTCAGTCCTTCATTGACATGCCTAGCTCTTAGCTACTGAAGAATCAGCTGCCAAGAAGCACTGTTGAATGCGTTTTTGACATCTATAGTATGCAGCTGTTATGGAGATCATAAACCTATCTGCCCTTGACATTTTTATCATGGAAGAGGCAAGAAAATGGGCGTATAGATTATGAAATACTAACAACTGGAGAATACACTTTGGATTGGAGCATAGTTACCTGTATAGAAATAGTAATCAGAAACCCAATCTTTGATAGTGTAATAGTGTCATAGTAACCACCAGAATCTCCCATGACAACCCATACAAAGTATTCTTGAATGCGGATGGGTGGAGAAATAGTGAGGGAGAAACCCGAGAACCAAAAACTGGTACACAAATAGGTCAAAAACAGGTAGTTACTAATTTCTGTGTTGGTGTCTACGAGAAAAAATCATGGTTATAGGGTGTAGCCTCTTATTATATACTGGCCAAACTAATATGGGACTGTCTACAAAACCTAGTAGTTCTACTCAGGCAAAATAAGGTAAACTTGGTGTGGGTACCGGGATATAGCGAGCAATGAAATTGCTGACCAGTTAACGATCGAAAGCTTCCAAATGCAATTTACTGAACATTGGGCCAAGTCTAGGTACTACAAAGACTGCAGTACGTGGTGAAATTAATGAGTGGACCGTAAAACAACACCAACTGGAATCATGTATCAGGACAAAGGAACAGCAAACAGATAACGAAACGACCGCCACAACAACTAACTACTGAGGTAGTTGTATTAAGCAGGATTCAATACGTTGAGGAAGGTGGCAATTAGAACTGCTGCCGTGAAAAAATTTCAGAAGTAAGCAAGTCTTGCAAATCATTTCCCTAAACCTGCAAACTTAGGCGCTGTGTATAATGCAGTACCTAAAATAATCACTTGATCTAAATATATAACAACAATTCAAACGCTAAAATCCTGAATAAATATGAAATCAGCAGCTACTAAACATATTCTTCAAATCAAAAAAAAAACTATACTAAATGTGTGCCATAAATAATTCAAGATTATGTTTTCAACTTAGTTACAAACTATCCTACATTTCAAATCCATTGTTTACAAACTACATAGAACGAATTTGCGTCTTTTTTGTCGACTTACCATAATTAAATTGTATCGAATTAATAACGTCTAGAATGCAGAACGCAGCGTATTATTCGACGAGCTAAACGCTTTCACCATAACGTACACATCTGTCATAATTGGACACAATTAGAATGCATTCTATCACTGTCCTTCTCGTGCCTAAATGTCTCCTTTGTTTCAATTCGCTAATGCATAATCGCCAGTAATTACGATTAGGAAGAATAATTGAACAATTAAAAGTTCTAAATCGAGGCCATCTTGATCTTTATCACCCTATAATGTCTCTAGTGAAATATAGAATTTTCTTCTTTAAAACACTAGAAAATAGCGAATTCTGATTGAATCTTTGCACTACTTAGATTAATTGCGCGAATGATAATTTTTATTCAATGTCACCACCAAAATATTTATATTTTTTTACAACTTTCACACATTCCCACGATTGTTTTAAAGCAATTAAGCTCTTTTTAAAAGTATAAATACTATTAAACTTGGTGTTTTATCTTACGTTATTATTATCACGAAAAAATACCTCTTCAATGAGAGTTCTTGTATGAGAGCGGGCGGGCTGTGGCAATATCTGTTCACAATTTTCGCGGTAGGTTCGTTTTACGTTATCTGTGCGAAAGGCACTCACGCACACACAGAGAGAATCGCCACCCCCACTTTGTGATGGTGAGTAACCCTCACAGGAGTGTATGTGTCGCTGTGCGCCGTTTAAGTTAGCAGCGTAGTTATTGATCGATCGGAAGGGCGCAGACGTACAGGACGGTTTTTGGCGTGGTAGATATAAGGGAACCCCATATCATCGCTTTTACACAGAGCCGAAGAGGACGTTGAATGCCATTGGAAGATGTGGTGGATGTTGTGCGTAAGCTCCGCGAGGGTATTGTTGTTGGGATAACAGTAGGAGTAGTGAATGTAGTACAATAGGTTTTAAAATAGGACGAGATTGAAAAAGAGCAAAAAAAAATGCAGAAACAATGTGTGATGGGGATGAATAACAAGAAAGATGTATTATAACCGCTGGAAGAACTTAGGGAAGGATGAAATGTAATGAGGGTTTCCGTTCAAGGGAAACAATGGAATGCCAACATGCATTTCAATATACTCTTCTTTTGGAAAAATTCTAAAAGTTGGATCTAACAGACTTATTATCCTTATTATAAATTTTAGTTAATTTAATGGTACTTGCTTTAATCAAACTATAGAAAAGGTGTTTTAAAACTTGGACAATTAATGAAAAATATTCAATCTATTCAACAAGAACTTTTTGCACTTCTCCTCATACAAGCTGCAGACAAGATAACTAAGACTTGTTGGTAATTGGTAATTGAGGAGAATTACATTATACCCATTCTGTCCCTGTTTTTTTAAAGTAATTTTGTTGTTCAAGTTGTTCTAGTGTTATTCTAGATTTCTTAAAAAACATAAAAACCATCTGATAGCTTTTATTATTATTTTGCAACACAATATTCTGGAACAACTTTCAAAATATCCTGTTTAGAAACATGGGGTTTGACCAAAGAATACTTTTTTCCAACTTGTTTGTTGTATTTATTTAGAAAAGTATACACGGAAAAATAAAACAGTATTTAAAATTTCAAAGGTATGGGATAGAGTTTAAAATGCTTACTTTAACGTATTTTTTTTTAAATAAAAAAGGTATAAGCATAACCAATCTGACGTTGTCATCTGAAATTTTTAAAAAGACGGCTGATCTAAAGAAATATTCTTTATCAATTGCATTTTAATACATATTATTACACAATACTACAGTAGTAGCAAATATGAAATAATCCACCAAACACCAAATTTTGAATTCTTAACGTTGAATATTATTTCGCAAAATTCAATCTTCAACGACTTTCAAATTGTAATAGTATAGTTATTTGTCAGCTGCATAGAAGAGCTTGTATAAATTTTGAAAAGAAAAGAGGTTGGACTAGAAATGTGAACCGCTTGGAAGAACTGGAAATTGCAGATTGCAAATTGCAAATTGCACTATTTTCCAAAACGTTGAAACGTAGAACACATTTTAAAGCAGCTTGGAACAACATATCTATCATCAAAATTTCCAAATTTAATAGTGTTTCACCTATAAATCTTTTTCTTCGATCGAATATTGTTTTGCGAAACTTTAGAGCAGTACCAAACAAATTTGAAATAATATAAAATAAATTTACGTTATTTTTATTTTCTTATTCAGTTTCCCTAGAATCATTTGTAAATGCTAAACTTTGAAAGCTCCCAATACAAAATTTTGTGCAATTTATTGCACACAGCAAACACCCATATCGATTCCACCTTTTCTAAATATGACCTAATCAGTGACCTTGAATATTTCCACATTATTTCGGTTCGAATTGTTAACTATATTTTGATTATGTTGCTAGCATTTCACGCCAATCACTTGTTTGGTTTGGACTTAGCATTTCAGTAGTAGCCACTAAGTTAAAAGCTATGCTAAGTGGTTTGCAAAAGAAAAGATTCTAGAATGTTATAACGCAAGAAGTGCCGAAGGGTTACCTCCCAAAATGAAATAATAATAATAGCGGTTTATTGACCACAAAGAGAGACAGCACTTAACAGGAATAAAAATAAAAACTACAATCACATATAGGCCATTGGTACCTGTCTCCCTCCGCTGCCAACTGGTTTGGGATCAGCTACTCCGAGAAGAGGCTGGTCTACCCCCCCAAACAGAAGAACAGACGAACAAAAAGAAAAGCTAAAAAAGGGAAACAAGAGTTTTCTGTAAGCGGTTAAAAAATTGATTCAGTACCTAGTCAAAATTAATTGTAAAAGCGTAAAGCATGAACCTTTTCAGAGAGCATACAGAAACTTTTGAGGTCAACAAACATGGCGCCAAAAAATGGTAAAAAAGCTTAAAATATCCAAAGGGATATACAATATCTATGTGCCTTGGTGGGTACATGAATAACAAAAGAACCAGAAGTTGAAATTTAGAGTAGATAGTGCAAAGTGTTCCGAATAAACATGGTCAAACAATACTTAATTCTTTTGTTTGGCTTCAAACGTATTCATAGTGGTTATAGTTTAAACAGAAGGTGGTGAATTAAAATTGCTGATGATCAATACTGGCCAATACGAGGAAATGGTAAATTCTTTCTATTTTCGTTTTTCAAAAGTGAATGAGTGAATAGATAAAAAACGAACCATTAGATGCAATTTATAGATGTTCAGAAAGTAAATAGGTAATAAGAAGTAGTTTTTGATGGCTGGAAAATTTGGCTGATCTACAAAATGCTATTTTACTTCTTCTTCTTGATGCCTATACTTTTTGTCCAACAAATAGTATTGCGACTGACTTATTCAGCACATTTATCATATGGAATATAGGTTTTAGATTTTTGTTTTCGATTATTCGTCAAAGCTTACAACCGGGGAACAAAGAATTTGAAAATAATAGTTCGTCAAGATAACCGAAAAACACGAAAGTGCACTTGTTCAAACGAGTAAGAATTCGGGGTATAACCAAACAATTTAACGATATTGAGTGTTTTAATTTCTCAGTCAGACTATAATAAATTTCTTATTTCAAGTACCTAATGACGATAGAACCAATATACCTCGTAAGAGATCGTAAGATATGCGTTTGATCCTCGCCTAACAATATTGAAGAAGATCTAGGAGATCTAGTTTTTGATAGTATTCAACCAAGAGAAAATAAGAGAAATCTCTTGAAGAAATACTTCTATTGTGTGTTCTCAAAAATATCCAAAACTATACTAGAAGAAAAGGACCAGACGGAAACTGAGCCAAAAAATAAAATATAATGCCAAAAACGTGTTAGTGGAGGAGTAGGAGTTATGGACTTTGAGCATGTTTCACGTTTGTCGAAAAGTCTCAGTTTATATCTGCAAAGTTAGTTCGAGCACTTGATCAACATCAGTCGAAGTCGTGGTTAGTATTAGCTTTAGTTGTAGCACAATGGTGGTGATGTGATGGTGTAGGCCGTATTTAGTATAGAAGGTCATATCGAATTATGTTTCATTTAGATTTGTGCACTTACTGCTCACAGCTATTTGGATGAGATACTGAGGATCCTTTGGTCTTCCACATGCAGGTGCTGTGGAAGAAGAATTTTCATTTATATGGATGATAATCTTTGTTCACTTCGGGGTGAGAGGAGAGGGGAAACATTCTTCAAGAATTATTTAATAATTTTGTTGTCTGAATACCAGCACGATGTCGAGACATCAAGCAATTTAGTGTAATTATTCTATTATTATACACAAAAATATTCTTCAAATGATTGTAGTTACAATTAGGGAATTAAGTCGTTTGTATATTCTCATTGTTGTCAAAAGTTCTTAAATTATAGAAATCTCGTTGGTTATAGATACATCTTGTAACAAATCTCATCTTACTTACCCCAAAACATAATTTCTATTTTTACATTCTCTAGACAACCCCATTCCGATGATTCCCACGCATTTTTTCCACACCTCACCGTATTGCGTACAGATATATTTATACCGTTCGGACACTACGTATAGGCCCTACACATTCCCGCACACATCACACAAAAGATAAATATCTACCGGCACGAAATTCGTCGTCTCTGTGACAGATAGCGTGGACTCGCTTTGAATGCCGATGAACACAATCCCACCCATTGAATCGCCGGCCGGGAAAGACCGCCAGAACAGGTGAACGTTTGTGGTTTTGATCGTCCGAAGTGTGTGAGTAACCATCGTCATCACCGTCATATACCAGCAGTACGGCTATTAAAAGATATGCATCGGAAGTCGCCGAGAAGAACGACTCTCTGCTGTACAGCTACAGTACGGCATGATCGTGGTTATTCTAGTCTTTCGTTTTATCGGAGTCTTCGACGTGTGTACGGTGGAAAAGGTTAATATCGTGCCGCCTAATGAGGTACAGGAATTGTAGTCGTTTGTAAGAATTGAGGAAAAAAAATTACGAGATGTCTAATCTAGACGGGATAATATTAAAGTTAAATATTATGTATATTGAAGTGATTAAATTTAATTAAATTAAAAAAGAATTAAAACCTCTAAATGAATTTGTTAGCTCCGTACCCTATATACTGCACTCTTTAGTTTTATTGTGGATTTAGGAAGAGCTAAATAGATTTGAAAATATCATTGAATCTATTAATATATCAACCTCTAGTCTCTAGTGAATAATATTATTTTAGTATAGAAACCAAACGTTATTTGGACGATGTCAGTTCTTTTTAGGTTCTTTTCAGGTTATTTTTTAGTTTAATTTGTTTTGACGAAATTTTTCACTCACATGACCATTGTACGATTTTTGGAAGTGTTGGAGATAGAAATTACAAAATGAAAGTAAATGTAAAATACCATCTTTTAGGATATAAGTGACGCATCATCTACAACTAGCACCCATTGATGTGCTACTCAGAATTCCAACAAAAAAATATGATATTTTCTAATTATTGGTGTAAATGATTCCCAACTAAATTAGTATCCAAACTCAGTACTCCTAGAAAAGTTCAAAACTCGAAATTCCAATGCTTTTCTCTAATCGCCATAGCTTACAAAGATTGATACAAGATTTTCGTATAGGATTAGTCATTGTTACAACGACTGTGCTGTTGGTTGTAAAAGAGTGAGTTCATATTAGGTAAATGACCCTCCTCAATGTTCAAAGCCCTTGAATTGCAAGGTTGATGCATTATGAAGATTTCTTTTGGTTATATGTTGCCAGAAGAGTTTTAACTTGTCTCATACCTTGGATATTCCCCCAGTGTTTGGATTTTCTCTGTTCTACTTCACTTTTATGGTGCTCCAGTATTAAATTGCTACTTATCCCGCAAAAAGATTATGGATGTCCAAAAAGTATTCTGGCCCCTTTCTTAGCGAGATTGTCTGTTATCTCCTTTCCTTTCCCTCTTTGGTGTTCTGGAACCCATAGTAGAATTAGGTTGTTTCTTTTGCCTAGCTCATTTAGTTCGTCTAGAGACTCCCAAACCACCTCGAAGCTGATACTATTTGACTATTAGACATTATGATTATCTCTTGCTTCTGTCAATGTAGAACTGGACGCATCCTTCAATAGCGTGTATTTTCCTATAGAAGATACATTTTCAAGCTTTCGAGATATTTGGTTCTAGGGCACTCTATCCATATTCCAGTTTCTCCTGCCGTTTTAGAGCCAAGGAGTTTCAATATGGTTTCTTTGTTCTATTCGCTTTTGGTACTAAGCTATGTGGTCAATCTTTTCACAAAGCTGAACTTCCTTGGCATATCATCTCGGCGCATGTCCCAAGTTTTGTCACCTCCTAGAGGCTGAGGGATAGGCTTAAACAATCCTTGCTCCATCATTATGCGTGTTGTCTTTGGTATAATTTTACTATTCCTTTCACGTTTAAAATCTTCCTACACACACCCGAAGTACAGGACCCCGCGTATTAAAGACATTTCACTGGATGTTTTAGAGTGTGCTGTGTAATTTGTTACTTGGTTGTGGACCAGAGGTTCTTAGGGGGGTAATCAGGTCTTCAAAGATGATTTATAATCAAACCGTCGTACCAAGTTCTCTTACAATTTTCTTGTGCCCAAATCTCACACCTACCCCTTAATATTTATCAGATAACAAAGGTATAATAATTGCTGCTAATAATGTTGATCATATTGTGTTGTTAATCTACCAGCGATTGGTTTTCTGATTTGTCTAACAAGGAGAACACTAGGGTTGTCCGACGCGGATCTTGATGGGTCTCAACTATGTTATAGAGGAACCTTCCCTAAGTACGCAAATAGGAGCATTTATCGAGAAATCCAGAAAAATCACCGTTCTTGTTCGCGTTCTTTTTATACCATTAATGCTGGTCTACGTATAAGCAAGCGTGCGAAGCGCTGTAGACTGGATATACGCCCACCGGCCGCGTTCGATTCTTGCCGGTGATTTTTTTTCTATCTTCTTGTGCACAATATTAACAATTATGTTTAATGCAAATTATTCATAAATGATATTTTTCGCTCCTGCCTTCGTGCCAATGGTTCAATACACGTGGCTTGCGTCAAAATTATTTTGTTATTAGCGTAATGTGCCTCACCGAGTTAGTTATGAGATGGTGCGCCTGCTAAGCTGTCGTTTGTAAAATGGGTCTGGTGCTCGTCGACTTTATCGTATTCTGGTGCAGCGAGCAAAGAAATTGATTTAATTATACTATTCGTCTGTGAAAATCATAATACACATCATATCGCAGATTTGTTTCGAATTTATTTATTAATAAAAATACCACGGCCAAAAATATGATTTATGAATAATTTGCATGAAATATAATTCTTAATATTGTGTACAATAAGAAAAGTGCAACAAAAAACATCGGCAGGAATGGAACGCTAGCCACCAGGGTGGTAGGCGTAGATTCAGTCAACAGCGCAACATGCGCTTGCTTATACGGGGACTAGCATTAACGGTATAATAATAATAATAGTAATAATAATACAGTAATACCTCGAAGTTACGTAGCAGGTGGGACCAAGGCACATAACGTAAGTCGAAAAATACGTATGTCGAATACCTACAGATTTGCAATAAAATTCTCTCTCATCAGCTTAGTTCTGACTATTTATTACAAAGAAAACGACAAATTATAAGAATACATCTACATATAATTTTTAAAATTTAAATAATATATACATTTAAACATAAAAATGTTATCCTATGAATGCACTATGTAGATATGTAGTAATTGCAAAACAAGAAAAATAAATATATATATACATATTTGAAGTAGGTTTTAAGAAATCAGTGATATTAGTTTGATGACACAAATTCTTTTTCTTTTCGCGTAAAATTTCTTCGTAACACAAAATCGATTGCTTTATTCTTCGCTTGGTTGTCAATATGCACTCTTCATTTTCATTAAAATCCGAATTCTATCATCTATAGGATTAAGAGCCTAAGTTAGTTTCGGAACCGTCATAAGGTTTTCCCGTGGTACCGATTCAGAATTATCTTCTTCTTCAACTTTATTCTGTTGTTGCATTTCAATGAAATCATCAAGTGCAAGCTCTTCATTATGCGACTCCAAGAGTTCGATGACGTCTTCACTGTCAACTTCTAAATTTAGTTGGCTTGCTAACATGACACCATCTTCAACTGCGTCGCTGACCTGGTCGATATCTGGAGGATCTGGAATTGCCTCAGCAGTATCAATAAAGAAAATTGGACAGAGCTTTTTCCAAACGCCCTTCAATGTTTTGCAAGAAGCTTCGGTCCACGATTCTGCTATAATTCTAATAGCATCAAGAACATTAAATTTACTCCAGAAATCCTTAACTGACAAGTTATCATTTTGGTTCATAGCTTCATTTAAATGGACGAATGATCGCCGAGTGTAGTAGACATTTCCATGAGCTATAGAGCGAAGAAGGGAAATAAAGAGAAATTACGTATCTGCGAATTTACGTAAGTAGAGTATACGTAAGTCGAGGTATTACTGTATTTATTTCAAAGCATTAGTTACAAAAAAAAGAAAATGATACATAATGCCTGAAATACGTCAAAAACAGAGAAAGTATATTAAAAATTTAGAAAATCCGTAACAGAATAACAATTAATTTGCAGGAGATATTGCTTAGCTTTATTTTTAAATTTATAATAATTCTGGGAATTCTTAATATCACCCGGTATAAAAAGAACACTCAAAACAAAGTTCATTTCTCCCAGAAACTAGGGCGAGTTAGGGTAAAAGCTCGTACGTACCTGGCTACTCTATAACATACATGAACTTGTAAATAGTTAACTGCGTTAACGTTCGAATTGTTTCGTATATGCTCCACTCATTTTAACAAAAATTTTTATAATGTCAACTACATACAACGTATAATCGAAGTAAAGCTTCTTAGAAATTAGATAAAACTATTTCTATATTCCCTCACTTTGTCATCCTCACCTTGACTGCAACTGGAATAATGGTTTTCGTTTCTTATTATACTAACTTTTCTATGACCTTTTCAATGAATTAACCCGAATATATCACAGATATAATAAATATTGCTGTTCTTGTTATTTACTACAGCTCTCCCATTAAGGGATCACACTAATTTGCCTTAACACTAAATGAAAATGTTTGTGACACCGCTAACCATACCGCGGCATAAAATAAATTTGTCATCCTTATTTTAAACTTTGTTGTTGATATGTTTGTACCGAATGTATTTTTTTGTACATACTTTTATTATATTTAGCTTTTTATATACTGCTGTGAATCATACCGAACAAATCAATATATCAATACACCAGATTTCCGATATATTTTTAAGTCTTTTTGTTCATTTTTACGGCCCCCTTTTAGTACGCTACAATAAATCTTTATCGTCTTATTTAGGGGCAGTAACTGTCACGAACTCAAGCGGTGGAAAATGTACCTAAAAAAAATGCGGTGACGAGGAAAGAACTTGGGGTGTTTGTAACACGATATTTTTATAAGGTCACGATAAGTCTAAATAAAATCTCCCATATTTTTAAAAGGGGATCATCTATCACGTTCGAAACTATCGACATATACGCTATTGCACTTCTCGAAACAAAAAATATGTATTCCGGCCTTCATTTTAGTGATCTAATCTGTTAAAAAATGTGTGTTTGCGTTTCGAATTCTTTATTCCTTTTTATAATAAAGCAAAGAAAAAAATATACAGAAATAAAAGAAATAATTTTCTATCAGTGCAGAAAATAGCACGAAATGAATTACAACATGTCGACAGCACAGTTTACGTGCTGAATTGAGAGTTTTTAGACGAGCTTCGCGCCTCGAATTGATCTAATTTCGAGATTGGAGCGGAATGTGCGCGGATAAAATCGAACCTGTCGGCGGAAAAACGATTTCGGGAAGCGGAAGAGCTGTGTTACTGACTTACGCCACGGGAAGAATAAATTCTTTAAAATGTAGAGAACGCTGTGGAAGTTCTATGCATTCTCGTTGTTTTGTTTGTTCATCTAAAAAGAAAACAAAGAACGATGTCTCGTGGCGAACGAAGAAAAGTAGAACGGCTTACTCGTGTCGTGTATTGGAAATGAGAATCGCTAATGGGATTTCGGTGAATACTGTACAGCTGTGCTGGTGATGTTCAAAGAATATAAAGATAATTTTGTTAGATATTATGGAGAACAATAAGATATTATGATAATCTGGATAAACTGCATTAAATGTAATATGTACTTATAAGCTCTATTATGTTTTATGTTGGGATTAAAATATAAATTTAGATAAATTTGAAGGCTAAGATGTGAGGGTCGTGGCACTGTTGCCTTCAGTCATTGCGACCTACATAGGTCTATTGTAACATCGCCCTTCTGGGTGTTAAACTAGTTGGAGACTCTTAATGAACCTTAAAATTAATCAAGGATTTTTATCCTAGGCCTTCACAGAAAATATGTTCTTCCGTCTCTAGATCTTGTTGCTATAGACGGTATATTTGATCTTCAGCTTTTTCCAAGATCTATGGATGGCATTTAAGGGCCGCATGACCTGTCAGTAGTCCAAGGCCCCCTCTGCTGAAAGTGGGAGGCCTTTCTATTGTTTTGTCATTTACTAGTTGCTAGTTTTAGGTGGCTTTTTTGTAGACCACAACAGGGATCGGGTCTAATAAAAGCCATTTTGGCTGCACCTTTGGCAAGCTTTTGCCTTTCGTTCTCTTCAATCCGTTGGCTGTTCAGGACCCGCTGAAGAGTAAGGTGTAGCAATATGAAAAATAATAAAGGTTGTTACAATGTAAAGCAAGTGTAATCCATCCTCGATAAGTCAATACATTTACAGCCTAATCGTTTGTTTTAGTTAACACATCTAACATTTTCTAACCTTGTTCAAAAGCAAATACTAAACCCGTAGAGGACTGATGGTTGTCAGTTACAAAAAGTCCTTCATAATTAACTATAATTTGGCAAGAGAAAATCGTTCTAAGAATACGAAAGTGCGACAAAACCAGTTCTTGCCTCGAACTAGAAAAGAAAAAAAGTTTGTTCTGCTGTTGGTCATTGTTTTCTATAAATATACTGTTCGAATCAGGGCTTTGTACACACACATGTGACTGGTGAAAATCAAAACGTTCCACTCTTGACGGAGTTTAAGGCTATTACAGCATGGGTTCCTAAACTTCATGATTTTGATGGAACAGGTTAAATGGAAAGCTAGAAGGAATAGATGAATATCTCCTTAAAATTGATGTTCAAATTTGATCCACATTTCATTCAGCAGCTGAAGACAACTCTGTGATAGTATTTAAAGGCAAACAGCCTTTAAGGCTACATAGGTTTGGATAGGTTAAAATTCTTCCACAACAACCTAAGAATAAGACACTGACTTGCTAACTTAACAACACCTAATATTTCATTTTCTGTTAGCTACCAAAGACAGTTTAATAATTGTCATAACCACGCGTACTGCACACACGCAAAGCATTAAATAACACGACATATTAGGGCTTAAAACTTTATAACATCTCCATAAAAGAGAATTAATAAAAATATATTACAATACGATTTAAGGGCGCACTTATTCCGCCCTTATTTAATACTGCTATTTTTAAACTGTCCTTTTCTTATAACGCCGCTATTGTTTATAATTCTATTCCTATAAACCTCAGATCTTTGTCCTGTACTATGTTCAAGAATAAGTACAAAGAACATCTTTTTCAGGGATTGAGATAATTTCGTGTGGGATTGTTGTATCTTGTCATGCTGCTGTGCCTATTGGGTCAACCGGTACATGTGGATGTGGTATAATATATTGTTCTTTTTTCTTTCCTGTCTTTTGATTGCTAGTCTATTAAGAAGAGTGTGATAAGTAATGGATGCACGACTTTTGTTAATTTTCCTTCATTACTGATGGATCTGAAGGAGGAGCATCGTTCAGATGATTCCGATCCATTTAGGCAGGTATATTGATTTATTGTTTAGATTATACTCTTTACCATGTAAATTATGTTGCTGCTTAATACACTCTATTATTATTATTATTATTATTATTATATTGTTATACAAAAGACAATTAAGTTTATCTTGCACCTAATGAAGATTTCAATGTTGCTTGTCAATAAACTACTCAACCTACACATTGCCATTACTGGTTGCCTACATTCTAAAGTCATGACAAATATACTGACTTAAGTAACAATGTGCCGGCGATATAGGCAACCGAAATAGTCGTTGCATTTGGAATAATTTCAATTTTTATGTAGGTACATAAAATTTATCAATCTAAAAATAACGAAATAATAAAAAAAAGCGACTTACAATTCTTCCCGCTCAATTCTCCTACGACTATCCACAGCCACACTATGTCTTAGAAATCTTTCTCTTCTAACAGTTCCTAAAGACACAAAAAAATCATTAAGTTATAAGAACACCTTCTCAAAACTCAAACTCACCGTAATAATTCGCTTTAAGAGCTGTTAAACTGCTGACGATTCTGGCGCGATGCGAGGACATCTTGACGCCCAGATCTTTGATATCGCGTTCGGAAAAATCTATGATGTCCTCGACGCCTTCGAATTTGCTAAACTGACCGGCATAATGGTCCAATTCCAGGTCGGCGAGCCATTGTTTGATGTCGATATGCTTCCGTTTCATTTGGCTCCTGCCGTTATCGCTCTCGGCCGTTACAGCGATCAGATCCGGTTGCTGTCGTTGTTGGCGTTGTTTTAAGGAGATTCTTGAGCCGAAACGTGGCCACGTCATGTCTAGAGAAAGAATTCATATCAGGTGTTATACTATTATTTATTATATTGGGGAGTTCATATCTATCCGAAAATGATATTTTTAACGGCGGTTTATAACATTAGATCATTTGTATGGAATATAGTACGACATAGTAAGTTAAATACATCATAAGCTATAATATACTAAGCGTTTCCTAAGTATTGTTGTTCTTTTGTAAAGAATGTGTGGTAAAGGCAAATTCATGGTATGTCTGATATAATGGATCCAACTGCACCAGTCAAGCAGTATTCTGAACTGCAATAAAACTTAAAACAATAGAAAGACGTATCTGCTTCAGAAAAATGTGATGAACAGCTCGTTGATAAAAAATCCTACTGGAAAAAAGGGTTAAAAATGAAGAGAGTCGAGAATGCAAATGCCCTACCTTCATTTCTAGTTTCTATTGATACTGGGTCTTTAAAAAGAAGTGTTAGGAAAATACAAATAGAGTAAGTAAGTTAATAGGTTATACAATTTAGACGCTACAACTGGCAGTCAAAAAATTTGATGAAAAGTTTGTAAAAAATGTTTTATTTTGCTACTTTAGAAGAATCCATAAACGCTTCTAAAATACAAGCTACCACAAATTTAGCATCAAGAATGTCATAAAATGCTGTTTTCTTCAAAATTTTAAAGTTAAATTGCACTATTATCGTAGTTCATTTACGAAAACTTGTTTAAGAAAAACGTCCAACGGCAATTTTTTCAGAACTGTCAAATAACTGGCAAACGAGCATCCTACCCCCATTTTCTGAGGCCTTAATTTGTTCAGGGTTTAGACTCGCCTATTTTAGATGCTAAAATCCTTGCTGCTGAAATGCTTCATAGACGCAGACTATGTCTTTGGCTGTTTCAGTTCCCTGTTCGTAAAATTGACATGTGCGTTGATCAGCTTTGCCCATCTTTTTGTACTGTTATTTTATGTAATAACAGTTGAGTTTATATTTTAGAGGGCAATGTGAGCAAGCCCATGAATCTGATTTACTTAGATCAAGAAGTCTTCTATTACTATTTGGCGCAAATAAGCTCGCAAGAAGAGGCTCTGCAACTCAATTCACTGGACCGGAACCGGGTCTGGCGATACCTAAGACTGCAACACGTGGTGCAGTAACTGAGTGGATAGCAAAAGCACACCAGGTACACTGGAACAACGTCGAAAGGCAGTTACACAGCAAACGGATGATGAGGCAGCCATCCCAGCAATTAGCAGCGGATGTGCTGGCGCTTAACCGAGTACAGCTTAGAACAGTGACGAGTTTGTTAACAGGACACGGCTGTCTAAGGGAATATCTGCATAGAATCGGAATCTTTAAAGATGAACCTATCTGCAGATTATGCAATGAGGAGGAGGAAACAGCCTACCACATTGTATTTGAATGCGCTGCATTGGTACAACGGAGACAGTCGCTTTTGGAACAAACTAACCAACCAACAGGTCTACCGGAAAGAGATTTACCATACAGGCTATTAAACCTAGTAAAGGGGACAAACCTGATTTTGTAGAGAAATCCACTAGGTACGGAATAATACAATAGGCCTAAGGCCGCGGTGTTAAGGGGATGTCGCGAAACCTGATGCGTAGTAGATCAGTGTGCTAATCAATCAATCAATCAATTACTATTTGGCAAGGAGTTCATAAATTTCTTCGCTTGTGTTTGTCCAAGTATTTCCCTCCAAAAGGAGGCCATTTGTTTTGCTTCCCAGTTTCGAAGTCTACCCTGTTTTTTTGTGGCCTGTTGTGTCAATTTCATTCACATCTCCATACAAATTTGTACTCAAAGCTATAAGTGGCTAGAGCTTTCAGAATGGTTTCACTATTGGTACGAATGCAAAGATCTATGGCTTGTATTTTCGCCTGAAAGTTTGTTGGGAATACTCTTAAGCCTCTAGAGAGGTTGGCCTTCGGTCCATGAACGCCAACCTCTACTCGTTTACAAGTTTTGGATCCGTTCGTGTACCATACAAAGGATCATTTTCCTATATTAGGTCCATCAAATGCTTGCTCGTGGTCTATCTTGATAGTAATGCTGTCATAATTTGTCAAACTGACTTCTTTTTTATGTACAAATCCCTGTCTTTGATTTACTTATATTAGAATAAGAAAATCATAAATTCTTATTATACTGATTTCTTTATTATTGCTACTGCTTGAGGCTTTTCAATTTTAAATTTTGCTGCCAAATTACTAAATTGGTGTCCCTATTCATTGATTGTATGCTAGGCACACAGACAATTCACAATTCATAGAAGTCTTCGCGAACCTGCTGAAAACGAATGTCGGTCTAATAGAGTGTCCTTTTAAGAGGGGTTTTACTGTATATTCTAAAACATTTGATAAACTACTATTTTTATTCAACTATTTGCTCGATTTTGTATAGGAGAGAACAAAAAATTGTAGTATTGTTACACATTGTATATATGTAGACATATCATAAATAAAAATATTTTTTCTGTGAAACCATTAAATATTTTTGGTGTAAAAACAAAAAATCATCATCTATATCAGGATGAACAAACTATCAGAACCTCTTACGAAAAACTAAATACATACATTAATCCAATTTCATCGCTAGTAACATTGCAAAATCGTTCAGAACAAGTCTGAGGTGTAACTTCCAATATTTGCTTATAAATATCTTTAAAAAAACCCGCAGTTTTGTGACTCACTAAAAGCGTTTGGTAGTTTCCGCATTGAGCAATATTGCATTATTTACTCAGTTTACACATAGATATATTTAAATATAGAAGTATTTTTTCTAAGTATGTTATTCATAAAATTCCATTATAAAATAAGATCTCAATTTCCGTCTAAAATATTACGAATTATATTACAGCCGCAATATTATACATATCATAAGGTTCGTTACAATTCTAGAAAAACAGAATTAATAATATACTACAATAGAATACATCTGTCTTACTAAACTGAGAAACAACAGGATTAGAATTGTAAAAAATATTTACATTACTTATTGCATGACGATATCTCAAAACACGTGGTTTTAGTTTTCACTTAATTCGTAGATGTACAAAGTCAACCAAAATTTAAAGACGAATATTATTCTATTACAAGTTTTTTAATATCGTCAAAATTTATGAACTAATATAAAGAATTGAAATATAATATAATAATTTTTTTATGCTAGACTAGATGATTAAAAAAGACAATCTTTGAATTTAATTTTGCTTAAGATGCTGATCAAATTGTTTCAACTTCATTGCAATGGTAGTGTTAGCTATGTTGCTGCTATATCTTCTGATTTGATCTGCCCTCACTTAAGAAGCAGTTGGCTTGCTCGAATGTGTAGCACTTTCTTTTCTTTGGTTTTCTTTTCATGATATTATTTGCACTATGTATTTCTTAATTTTTTTTATTATTCTTTAATTATTAATAATTTAATATTTGATTGTCACTTATTATTACGCATTGTTTGTTTTGTTGTATTTTGAACTGTTTTCTCTATGTATACTATCCTATAATGAGCAGATTTTTCTGCTGTTGGATGTTAATAATAAACAAACAATTGATTTAAGTAAAGGATCATATCCTCTATAGCACAATTTAAAATGTTTCCGTCATCCTCTATAGCTTTTGCTCAAATTATCAATTATTATACTAGCACAACGATTGTTGCTAACATATTAAGCTTCTGGAGTATTTCCATTCAACTCATGCAAGCTTGTAAAAGATGCCTGTCACGTCGATAACCACACAATTGCAGTTGGAGATAATGAAAATTAGAAACACCTACAAATTTTTCAGTACTTTTTTGGCAAAACGTAAATAAGAAGATTATTGAAAACGCAGATAGAAGCATAGAAACTCTGTACTCGAATCAGCTATTTGAATGGCTTCTGTATGTTTGAAATTATTAGACCTTAAACACCTTTGAAATATATAGACGCATTATACATTTCAATGATAATAGAAAGTATTTTCCTAAGGAGCATCAATGCCACGGCCTACCTTGAAATTGCTTTGGTCAAAAAAGTGAAATTGGATATCAGGTAGATTGTGTGGAGTTGATCCAGAAAAAACACTACTCTGATTACTACACACAATCATAGGACTAATACTTTCATTAAAGTAAGAACATATTCTTAGGGTACCAACTACTGCCAATATACTATTGCCAACTAAAATAGATTTAAAAAAGAAATAAAGCAGTACCAATAGTAGGAAGAAAAGAAAAATGAAGAACTTTATAAGGGTCGTATTGAAAGAAGATATATAAACTGTTGAGTAGAAATTTGTATAGCAAATGGATGTTTACTTAATAAACGAGTTGTACAATGGCATACCAACATAAGGTAACAATAAGCAATTAGAAGTGATGCTAGGTAACTAGTCGCTCATTTAATGTTCATGTAAAATGTAGTTTCCTAAGAGCAAGACAACTGTGGTTTGGAACAAAAGCTTTAGAACCAAAGCTACAGCGGACTTTCCCAACATTGACCACCAAAAAAAAAAACAACAAATAATCGGCTTGTGCCTGTAGCACGAGTCCTATACTTATATTTGTTGTTTAGTAGTGTTTCTGGGATGATACAACTTGTTAGGAGTTTTTAGCAAGGCAAGAACTGTTTTGATGCTCAAAAAGGTAGAACTATGAGGTCCCTATAGAAAAAGATATTTTGAATGATATTTTATTTACTTTTTCACTCTTTTTCTAGGAACATTTGTGCAATCACCCATCCATTTATAAATTTTTACATGAAACTTTAAGTAAAGCAAAGATCGTAATGAAAAAATTGCAAATAAAATTGCTCTTCAAACCGAAAAAAGTTTGTGGATGCTTGTTGCTATAATGCCAAGCTCTTAGGAAAATGAGGACTACAATTACGCAAAAAAATGCACAAAACAGAAGTCATCGTAGCTTAAAACATTTTAAGGTACATATATGCTTCAAGTACCAATAATAATAATAATAATAATAATACTAATAATAATAATAATAATAAGTTTATTTTCTGTGGACTTTACAAAGTATAGAAACAGTCAAAGGCAATATATGTACTACAATACTTATGATACAAGTAAATTAATCAAAAGCATAGTTCAAAAATTCCTCTGAGGAATAGAAATATTTACTTAAGAGAAAACGATGCAATCTCTGATTGAAGCGTGCATGATCCAACTCCCTAAACACAAAGGTAGCTTATTGTAAATTTTAACTCGAAACACATCAGGTGAATGCCTAAACAAAGTTAACCTTCGTGATGGAGTAATTAAATTATCTTTTTTTCTGGTACTATAGCTATGCATAGTGCCATTTGTTGGGCAATTATGATTGTTTTTGTGCATGAACCGCGCCAGATCATAAATGAACATAGACGGAAAGGCCAAAATATTGTATTTAATAAAAGCACGTTTGCAGGAATCAGTAGGTTTCAAACCCAACAATACACGAATAATTTTTTTCTGACACACAAAATATTTGCTGACATGGGGGATATTCCCCAAAACCTAATACCATATCGCAATCTACTCCCAACATAAGCATTATATAAGGAAAGTAGATGCCGGCAGTCCAGCACAGAGGGCAAGCTACGAAACAAATAACATAAAGAACCTAGTTTGAACATCAGATTTTCGCAATGAACCTTCCAATTTAAACATTCGTCAAACCAAACGCCTAGGAATTTGACATTGTTGGGTCCAAGGTAGGATGAAGTTGATAAGGATGAAATCTCAGGTATGAACTTTTAGCATCATTCACGACCAGCCCATTCGTCGTAAACCACTCCTTGACATCACCCAACACACTATTAGCTTTATCAAGTAGGCCCTGATGACTACAATTACCGGTTAGCAAAACATCATCCACATAAAGAGATATAAAAGCATTATGAACATTTTGAGGGAGATCATTTATATAAAGTAAAAAAGGCACAGAACCCATAATTGAGCCCTGTAGAACACCTATGTTACTGATTAGCTTCGGAAATGCGACGTTAGAAACAGTACCACCATTACTGTAAACACGCATATTAACATATTGCTCTCTGTCCTCAAGAAACGACTATTATTCAACCAATAGCTTATTGGTGCTTGTACAGTGTAGTAATTTTTACCAAATTCCTTAGCAAAACACCAATCGCTTGGTTGTATTAGCTTACAAATTCTACGATTATATTTGCGTTTCGTTGTTAGTCTTTGCGATGAATGAGCACCTTTTTCGTTCGAGAAGTTGTAAGAATGTGATATTTATAGCATTATAAAAGAAAATACTGAGCTTGAGATAAGAGCTAGACAATGAAATTGAAAATCACAGAAAATGTCAAAAAATTGTATCAAACCAGCAGAGCACTTGAAGGTTTATAACAGCTAAAGAAGTTCCATGTCCAAGTTTCGTCTTCCCTGAATGCTTAGGCACTCACTGTCATTATCGTTTTAATAAGTGCTTCGATATGAAAATCGATGACAAAAAAAGTACTCTTTTTATTTGTGGTTGGTGCAGTACTGATTATGTCCCTCCAAGGAATGGCAAAGCTGTGAATTGCAGATTTACCGTCTTCCACTGCGTTGGTCAATCGCTACTATGTACCATCGCAATTATTAAGCTGTGTACGTAATTGTTCCACTTCAATGTTTAACTTGTTGTATTATTGCTGCATGTAGCTAATGAAGCTGTCTTTCTATCTCGTTTATACTAGATCGAATCAATACTGACAGCATTTAGAAATTGTAAGAAAATTTTGGTAAACATTTTGGTAATACAAATAAACTTTGATTCGTTGTTAGATAAATATTATCGCATATTTATTGGATTAGCCAACAAAGTCAATCACGGTGTAGAAAGCGCAGAATAAGAATGGCTTAGCTTTAATTTAATTAATGTATGTTAAACTTTTGAGAAGATCTGTATTAACAGGTACATATATGTACATATATAGATAAGGCAACACAGTGTATTTATAGCGCATAAAGCCACATGATAAGTAGCTGTCACGATTTTATTCTATTCCGCGTGTAAGTAAAGCATACCTACATAATTTGAAATTAAATTATGATAACTATAAAATAAAGATAATGAACGAACGTTTATACATATATAAATAAATTTATCACATTCACAACAAAGACTATCACACATTTTTCTTTAATTTTATCTCAAGATAGAGCGACAAGAAAAACCCAGAAGTAAACATACCTGTATCCATCTTTCACTAAACATATAAAATATAGTAAACTTAAAGTAGTTGTAGATTTTTCCGTCAATTTCA
>ML219173.1:0-17120 GCA_004785975.1 Popillia japonica | reverse complement strand
ATGTAGGGTCACAGTGCGCTCACCTCATCATAATTTTTGGAAAGAAGCAAAAGAGGTGATAAGATGTATGAGGTTTCAGTGTAACAGCACTAAGAAAATTTCTAAGCCTCCGTCTATCAATAATTGGCTACATACAATTTCTGCATTGCAGTATTTGTGGACCAAAATTAAAAATTTAGGTTTCTCGGAGTTGGTGCCTAGAAACTTAAATCAAGATGCGATTGAAAATTTTTTTTCATGTATACGAAGTCATGGAATAAGAAACGTAAATCCGACTTGTACGGGATTTATATATTCTTTTAAAACATTAATGATAAATAATTTGCTATCAAATAAGTCGGTCTCTTCAAACTGTGAAGACGACTTATCTGTCGGAATGTTGGACAATCTACGTAGTTTGGCTGAAAGCGGTGAAGTAGTTGACAAACTTCCGCAAACAAATATTAGACTACAAACAAAACCTTTAGTAACACCTAATGAAGTGTATTTAGATGCTTACATATCTGGTTATGTTCCACGAAAAATTTTTAATAAAATAGGGAAGTGTAAGATATGCATGAGTAATTTAACGACCACCGAGGAAACTGCTTTACATGGAATGATTGCTGCCAGACGATATTCACACAAATCCCTATTGCTGCCAACAACAAAGTTTGTAGAGATATTCCAAAAATGTTGCATGGCTATAGCAGAGAAGCTGCCTCAGTTGTGTTTAAACAATTACATCAAAGAAAAAATCATAAATCATCTTTTGGAAGTTGTGAGCTTTAAAGATATTGAATGCGAGGAGCATCCGGACTTATCAACTTTATTTGCTAATACAGTAACAGTATTGATGCTATTCTCATGGGTTAAGCAGATAAATAGAATATTGAATGGGGATGTTAGATTCCGGTATAATCCATCTGGAGACATGATAAAAAATATAGCTTATAAAAAATCTGTGAAACGAAGGAAGTGAAGCTTTGGACAATTATTGTATATTTCTTTATATATGTAGAAAGAGAAGACATTAAGTATATGTTTTTAAATAGTAGTCTATAGTAAATTCTTTTCTATAATTCACATAGTTGTTTAGTTCTCTTATATAATTCTACATGTAATATCTTCAAATAGTGGCAATTAAAATATGGATTATTATATTTTAAATATTTTGTAAATAAAATATTTAAAGTATAATTTTACATATTTTAATTGGCACTATTTGTAGATATTGAATAAAATAACCTTTTATCGAGGTATTTAAATTGCGCGCTCTTTTTAGTTTTGCAGGTGTCTACTTTATCAATAGTATGTCACGGTCCAGCGGTCAGATGTCGCGGAATGCAATAGTTCGCTTTAAAAGTCAAGTGACGTTTCTATTCTTTTCTATGGTTAATTTGAAGTTAGTGTCTAGTTGCAGTAGCTTCTAAAACCACATTTCTTTTCTGACTGCCTCTGTAATTCGTGCTTTGTCTAAATATGTTTAGTGGCCTTGTTACATCACTTTTATGTCGTTTATAATATTTTTCGAACGTCAATCGAACGGAATACTATTTTCGGAGAAGAATTCCACTGCATGGTTGGAGAACTGAACCACGGATTTCAGCAATAGTCTCGCTAGGTCCCTAATGGCTCCAGCTTCTTACCTGGTTTACATACAATACTGTTTACAATTCTTTCTCTGCATTAACACCAATAAGTTTCAAAAAGAAATTACTCTTAGGTTAGGATTCTTCGTAGTAAGTAAACTAAATATTATAAAAGCTTAGAAAATGTGCTTCGAAACCTTAGCAAATAAATATTTTAGTGGAGCAATAGAACGGCTTTTGGATTAGAAAAATATGATCTTTTAAATGATAAATCAACTTATATTTTCTCATTTGGAATATAGCTTTCTTTGTTTAAAAAGCAGATGATTATAAGAAGTAATGTTATGTTGAACAATGTATTAGCAGTATAAGCATAAAAACATATCATCGTGGATGTAACGATTCGTTGACTATGCAATATGACGACTTGCAGCAGCATCAAAGGTTTTTACAATTCACCATACTTAGTAAGTATATGTATTTTTATGACCTCTTATATACTTATCCTATTTTCCTGGTATTTTTCCACTTCTATGTCAATTGAAAGACTGACGAAGTTATACTGAAATCCTAATAAATTGTAAAGATTCTGGAATAAATTGACCTTTAATCGAATTAATAGTGTTTAAATTGACCTAGAAATGAAAAAAAATATCAAGAACATCCCTTTTCTAGCATTATAAAAAATTACTATAACTTATGTTCTTTGTTTTGTGAATATAATATACTGTCATTTCACTATTTAGAATTCCTTTAGATACTATGCAAATTAACGATGATGGGCTGTACAATGTTGTGGTTGAGTAATACTCAAGCTACATAAATATCAAAAATGTCTCTTTGCTAATGTGTAGCTGAAAATAAAAAAAAATGTAGCAGGTATAATTGTTCAGAGTGGATAAAAGTAGCATTTCATAAGTCAAATAATAAATAAAGAGTTGCTTTACTCATAACTTAAGTATGTTTTATGAAAAAGCATAATCATACAATTAGTAAATTGGTAGTTAGTAAAGTTGTCAGCTTTCTGTGGCATGTGCTTAAATTTGTGCGTTGCTTCGGCTACATATGGAATTTGCTGTTTTGTTGTTAATTTGTAGTGGTCCTGGCAAAGCTAAAGTATGTATACTACTTTGTCCTTCATGCTATACTTCAGAGGGATAGTAGTTATGAAGCTTAGCCAATGGTTAACACTGTTCTGATTTTTTTTCCTTCAGTTCAGATGACAAACTTTACTTTGACGTGCTGTACCCGAGTATCGCATTCGTTTGTTCTATCGTGTAAAAAATTTTTACAAAATACAAAAACAGCTTTTAAAAAACACTGCATACGTATCAATAGGGATCAATTAAAACTAATTTTTAAGTAAATATGTATATATGTAAATGTGAAAGGGTCAAATTGATTGCATAGGACGCAAGTTAAACTTAGTCAGTCGCACAGTAGTGATATTCCTGCCGTTAGAAGCCTGTCAACATGGCATTGCCTCTTATATGTCGCCACTTCAGTTTCTTAGAGCAATTACTAGAGGTAGCCCGTAAGCATACTACCATTTCAGCGAGTCCAATATTTCCTTTCTATCTCATTGCTAACTTCGTGGAAATTTACGGGTTTGTCTTCGCTAAGAGTTCCTACCGCTACTACGTAGACGATGAACTCAATGTTAATTTTAAGGCCGGCACGAATGGTTTTCTATCCCATTTTAAAATAAAATTGAAGTAGATGGGCAATCTTATTTTCCCGCAATATTTCAAAAAGTCGTTTATTGCATACCTACATATTTATTGAATTAATTTAAATGTCTTTAGTGATTGTACTTAACAATATTGCTACTTACAGTAGAATAACAATTTTGCCAAAAGCAATCATCAATCACAAATAATACATCCGTAAGAATAATAAATGGAATTGTTTGTGTGTATTTTAATGTTTATTTCAAGGAAAGAATTACAGGGTAGACAATTAAGGGGTAATAATAAAAATAAAGTTGCCAAAATAATACCTGAATAAAATTGGAATAGTAAACAACAGTTCATACATATAGTAGCACAGTTATAAGTAAGCACAAAAGGTGGCAATGGTTTCTAAAAGAAGAATCAGAAAATTCCAAATACAAGTAGTTGTGGTCTGAGTTTGTTACCCGTCTTCTTACCGTTTTTCTGCAATTTCCTAAGTTGGTCAACCTTTTTCTTGAGTTTCTTTTTCAAAACTCGTTGCATGGATCTATCAGTATAGGAAGGAGACTCAACCACCTGTGCTTCGGTATAGACACGTTAAAGCGGTCATCTTGACGATTCTTGAGAGGATTGTTTAGAATCGAAAAATCTAAATTAAGAATATACATAAAGAACTCAAATTAGACGTACTTTGTCTGGGCCCTTGTAGATTTTGCGCAGCAGGAAACAGTGTTGCTATCGCATCCTTTTCCAATCAAAAGTTTCTGAAAGGCACAAAACTTTCTATACTGAAATGTTGATTACAAATACGGACATGTCCTGATACTGTAACTCGATGCCCTACTTCCATTGCACGGAACCAAGGGTTGTACCTATTGAAAAACATTATTAGATAACAATTAATTAATATATGTTCATATATAATCAGTAATCTCTCAAGTTGTCTTGGGAAGCAAAATAACTTTTCGACGGCCGTTTCAGAGCGTTACATTCTTGTAGGGTAATAGTCACTTACCCAAATGATTGAAGAAAAGAATTCGAATATTTCAATATCAAATCAACGTCTAAGATAAACAATCACAAATTAAATATAAAATAATAATAAATAAAAAGGATTCGAATATGTCAAAAACAAATCAATGTCTAACATAAACAAATCACAGAACCTCTCCTGTACTAGGTTTGTATCAATTACGCAGCACAAAAGAGACAGAAGAGTATCCGTTGGATATCGGTCTCCTTCTTCCGGCATTCCACTTCTTCCAGCTCCACTTCTTCGTGGAAGTCCTTTTGGTGGTCCTCGGAAGTCGGTGTTAGGTTACCTTCGAAGTTTTCTTCCTGGATATCTGCGCTGTTGGGTGTTTATAATCATAAAAACAGAAAAATAGGATTAGTATTCGGGTATTCTAAATGGGATCACGTTGATCGGAGTGTTTCCGCTGTGGTCCGATATTTGGTAGACCTCGTTGATTTTTGCGCAATTGCGCTACTCATTGACGGATGGGTGCTGCTGAGAGCTTTCTCGAAGAATCCCCGGTTGAGTATCTTTAAGAACGTTCAGGTCGTCGACGTCTGCCGCTGTTAAGTGCCGGATAACGGCCAGCGATGTTCGGCAAGGCAAATACTAATCGCCGGGCGCCATTTTGTATTCGCACTAGGCGGAGGATGTGGAATGGAGCTGCTGTGGACCAAGCTGGACTGGCGTAGATTAGTACGGCTCGGGTCTGTGTCTCGTATAGTTCGAATCAGTGCCTTAGTTTCCTAGGATGGGACGAGACAAAAATGACGCGTAGGTCACATTTTATACACATATTTATCGGTCGTCGCCATTCCTACTCACGCGCAATAAACAGTCCCCCTGCACGAATTTTATCTTGTGTAATAAAAAATAACTAGAGGAAATGTAACTTCGGATAATAATAATAATAATAATTCATGCCTTAGCATCCCCCAACAGCTTGCGCCAATTACAGGGGGCATCGGCTGGCCATGAGTTATTATTACGCCTGCGGCTGTAGACCGACTTAAGATGTTATCTTTCCGCATTTGCCGTGGAATTTGGGAAACTACAGAAAACCAAATTCAGAAAGATCGCACCGGATTCGATCCCGGTACCCCCAGACTGTGAAGCGAGCGCGCTAGCCACTGCGCTACACAGCCGGTAAACATCAAACAGTCCAATTTCTAAATTGAAATTTGAATCTTTATTGTTGCGGGAGATCTCACTTAATACTTCCTATAATAGAATCGAAGCTGCCGTTTTCTTGACGTTTGTTTTCATCTTATACTCCGGATGTTTCCTAGTTTATGAATTTTAGAGCCAACTAATAGACCCCCTGTGAGTTTTTCTTGTGGGAAGTCCAGGGCATTTTTTTATGTAGGTGTTTTATCTATACAGAAAGTGATTGCAGTTAGTAGTAAGGATCAGTGGTGCAAGTTAGATATATAATCAGAATAATTTAAAAATTTTAAGACAAAAATTTTCGTGATGCTCAAGGTTTCCACGGTCTGAATTTCTATCATGAACGCTTCTACGTTTTGAACGTATCACAGTAGCGCAAAAATACGAGGGTTATTCGGAAACTAATGTCCGTGTACTTATAAAACAGAAACCATTACAGATTTTCGCAAAAAACTTTATTTTTTAGATTCCTTACATGTGTCTCTACCTAGTTTCCATATTTGTTTAAACATTTGTCATAACATTCTACACTGTATTGCACGTCTAAGTTTAGTTGGGGTAGCGCTGTAAGCTTGGCCTTGACTCTGACTGGTGATGTTGTGTGACCCCATTCTATTGAGTGACGTTTAGACTCTGGGGTTCATCATAAACATTTTCCCGTCCGTGCTTGAAAGTTCTCGCCCACTTATGCACTTTGCTGCTATCCATCGCATTTGGGCCTTAAATGTCTCTTATCTGTCGATGAATTTCCACTGCAGAAACGTTCTTTACTGTTAAAAACCCAATGATTGACCGTATTTCGCAGTTAGCGTGCTGATCGATTGTCTTAAACATTTTGAAGTAGCAGTGCACTTAGCACACTGCAACAATACCAATGAGAATGGTGAGAGTTTGACGAGCAAAGCGGGAGCCAATATGACACAAGCGAAAGCCTTCCCACTGAAATACGGATGAGGGATGTCAGAAAATCCAGATAGCTACTACAATGCGCTCAAAACTCGGAATTCTGCATAATGTAAAGATTGGTGCTTACCTACAAATTTAATATAATAATTTGAACATTAACTACGCCCGTTAACATATTATGCTTTGCAACATATTTCGATGCAATTAATCCAGCAGTTTAATTAAGAAGTTTTGTCCGTTACTTGACTAAGTTTTTCCGCATTTTGTCGTATGGTTTAATGTTTTATGAATAACTATAACGATCCATCATAAAACTAAAATTGTTCCCTTGGAAATTACATAGGAAACGCGTTAATTCACAACATAAAAAAGCAACGAAACTTAATATAAATTCCTTGCTGGCAAATTCTTCGGGTAATTTGGCAAGAACAAAGGGCTCGTTTTGGTATAAGCGCGTGAACTCGAAACGGCTGACTACGAAACACGATGCGCGAAGGTTCTACTGCTTATACTGTCTCGCGTTCAGCTCAGGCTTTCATTAAACACATACCCGACGTCCAACATAAACGTTTATATCATGCTCACTTGTGGTCAATTAGTAACTGCAATACACCTGCTGCCGCACCGTTCAGGTCTCATTTTTATCGCCCGCAATAACTTTTTCCCCGTTGCCTCGCTCAAATATGCCCGCCTGCTATGTATGTTGTGCGAATGTTGTACATCGTTGGTAGTGCTCTCGACAAACGGCCGCATGAAAATTGCGATGCGGTTTTCAGGTTTCACGGTAGCCTTTATAACTTCCGAATTGCAAGAGCTATATTGTTGTTTTTATGTGTTCACCGCCTGCCCGAGAATTTCTTTATTACTGCTCACTAAATAATGAATATCTGTAAATCGGAATTGAATTTCCTGTAGCGTCTGTATCTTTATTAAACGAAACTCGATTTCATTAGACGATTACGTTGAATCATGCACTTGGCAAATAGTTTAAGAGCTTATGCAGGTAGGCAGTGCTTTTACTTTATCTTACGAATTATTATCTTCCAGAGAAATCCTCAATTTTAGGCGGTACTAAAACAAAACGGAGATGTACTTAGGTTCTCTCATATACTAGCAATAAGATAAATAATTAGTAATAAATTTGTACCTAGCTATATTTATTATCTGTTTTGCTGTTTACAAATGTCAACATTATAATTATTGCAATCAGGTGCAGCATTTACTGAAATTATTGGTAGAATATTTTTGTTTTGACGCAATTGTAACGAAAGCAATATTTCAGTAAGTAAATACTGTAGTGTAGTAGTATAGTAGTACTAGTAATGTAGTAGTAGTAATATTGAGAAACTTATGCGAGCTGTAGTTGTCAGTAAAGGTATGTTATCACCAACCAGCGACAGAAGCAATAAACTTAAATTTGTCAAACATAGTCCAGCACGTTACGCCCACATACGCTGCCAGAAACCTACACACAATAACTTAAAACCTAAACAACAAAAGAATAATTTTAGTTGATTTCTACTAGAAAATAACCGTTGAGGAATAGCCTTTAAACGTTCCTATACATTAAAGAACATGTAATAAGTGACAGATGCAGCGGAGTATTGCTTTTGTGTTCTAATACGGCTAGTTGTAAAAAAGATAAGCAGTTGAGTTAAGATAACAGGATAGCTGCAGATGTAAGAGCGGATGTGAATGGGTAGGTCAGGGTTTACAATCTGAGGCTCGAATCTTCTCTGCGGATTTGGGACAACGTCTCGCAGGATCGGTACTTCCATTGAGCTACCATTCGTTGTTCAGACATAATTAACAGTGCAACTTCATTTACAGCGAAATAATGTATATCAAAGACAGGGGACATACATATTTCCACAGACAGCTAACGCAGAAAGAACTGTAGTAGAACTTAATAAGCAATACGAATTGGGAAGCCCATGCAGTTTCAGTTACTCCAAAACAAAGTATCATTTCAGCAACGGTTTTTTAAAAGCCATCAAGTTAATACTAATTCATAGCAGAAAATTACTTACAATAACCATCGAAAGGTGAAGCTTGTAACCGCCCTGTGTTATATTTTGTAAGCGATTTGTTTCTAAATGACTTGTGTTACTGAACCACTTAAGTTTACCGATTTTCAGTCCATTTTATTTGGAATTACACTGAAAATATACAATTGATATGATTTAGAATTGATTCCTTATTATAATTTATAGTGCTACATAGACTGAGGTTCATAGTATCATTCAAAGAAGTGCACGTAAAGAGAGTAAAAAAATCGTTAAATTATTCAACAAAATCCTAAGATATTTTCAACAATTTCTGTAGATGTTTTGCGAGCATTTTTATTAAAATACTTTGAACCCGGAATCAAGAGCATGATAAAAACCTATACAAATAAGAAGCACTGTCCTATGATTGTGTTGCAGTTCGATGGAATCGATGTTTTTCTAATTCTTTTATTTGTCTTTTTATTTGTTAGCCGATAATGAAATAATAATTACGAATAACCTATGGTTCCGGCAAGTCATATGATAAATTCTTTTAATAGGCAAGTTCTTATTTTACTGATGTTTTAAATTTAAATATTAAACATAAGCAATTTGAAAAAGGTAATGTGACCGCAAATAATCTTGGGAAAGATAAAGCTGTAGTTGAAAATTTGAACCGTCATGAAACAATTTTCTATTGTTTGCTCTGAAAAGTCTGAAATAATGATTAGCGAAAGGTCAGATGCAAACTTAGTCTGCTTCTTCTTCTTCTCTGGTTGGTACCGTGATCCCGAGTTGATTTACTTAGCCATCTACGATTCTTGCGTGATTATTAGTAATGTCAGAATCGAACACACTGTATGTTACTACAGCACTCCGACAAAGCTACACTGCTGTCTGATTTCTTAAATTGTTCGATAGGTAAATAAGCAAAAAACTACTGCACATGCACATTATGTAAAGTGAAAAGCAATAGCACCACGACCAGATTAATTATGCTCTAGTACCGACTTAGAGTAACGCCTATCTGAGCATGGGACTGTGAAATCGTCTCATGGTGCAGATGTCCAATGGTATGGTTCCTGGCTGCACTGGGAGCAAGGCAGAGGTGGTTTCAGCGTCTATATTAATCTTGCACTCCCGATTGGGAGTCTCACACTTCCGCTTGATCCATGCATGATGTGTCCATAAAGGATTTACAACTATCAAAAATAAAAATTCCTAGTTTGCCATATTAAATTGAGCATACCATTATATTAGTTTTTTATTACCCAACAGGATTTAGCTGTATTTGGATTTAGGTACTATTATAGTAAAAAGTTTTAAATGTTTGTTAACATGCATTATAGCAAACGATAATGAATATAACTGATACTGCTTTCCACCCTCATTGAACGTTCTTGGAAAAATATTTTCATTCCCTCCCTATGTTATATTTCGAATACAGGAAAAATATCGGCTTTTCGAACTAGAAACACAAAAACGCAACCGCATCGTTTTAAGCCGGGGTTGAGAGAGCGTCGTGTGTTTGTATTTCTGAAGTTTCTAATCTGATTATCAACAAAACAACATTTGCACTAATGATTACCCGTAGCGCATACACAAGCTCCGGTACGGGGTTAAAATCTAAATAAAAAGCGACGACAACAACTACCAAACCAGACCCGTGAACTACACCCTTTTTGTTCTCTCTCTCTGTCTATCTAAATTTGGACACCGCGACAGTTGTTTGCTTTTAAATGAGTAGGGGTAGCTGGATCAAAATTACTCGTTTATACATTGTACGCCGGAAAAAAAAAAACGATACTTCAGCGGTAGATAATTCGACAACAATACCCGGACAAACACGTATCTCAATTTGTTACGTTCATTTCCTCTAACCTATTCTTTATTTTGTATCGCGAGAGGGTAACCCGCCTAATGCATATTAACGTGAAGATGGAAGGAAATGCTGCCCCCTATTGACGATGGCGTTTGCGAACGTTGCATCTTCAAGACCCCCAAGGGTCGCACATGTCATATTATATCCCCTGCTTGCAACCCTTAATAGTCTCTTCATTGTTACAACGCGGAGAGTATAGTATTGCCACTACTAGACAGACGAAACATTGTCGGTTTTAGGTTTTAGGGTTTAAGGTGACGCGGATCAGACTGTTAAATTGCGTACGTAACTCTCGTTTATTGCAGCTGTAAAATTTTAAACGTTAACAAGTTGGGTTGGCCGTCTGTCTTTACATGTAATTTGGCTAAGGCGCTGAATGTTCGTTAGCTGTTAATTGTTTCGTGGATTGGGGTGTCTTCTTATTATAAGAATAATCTTACTGTTGGTGAATAGTGTGCATGCAGTCAGTGACAAACCTTTGAGGGTAACTTGAGACTTTCATGTAAATGTAATAATGAGCATTAATTGCTCTTATGCGCGCATGTTATGACGTTGCTAATGTCAGATTTTTCTGTCAATAAACTAGTTGCATTACTTTAATCCAACAGCATCAACTCGAGTATATTAGGGCCTTTCCACAATAATGTTAATGTTAATAGTGGTGGTAATATTATGTTGAATGTTAAAGCTCAAAATATGTAGTAATTACCTCTTAAACTCTTAAGGCTTCTCCCACTTGTAGCCGCGAATTTTGAAAATTGAAAACTCTTAACGTTAACATTAACATTATTATGAACGTTACCATTCAACTTTACCATTACGTTTACACCTTAACATCAACAGTAACATTTACATTATTATACGTTTAGATGTTACTTAGGTATGGGGAGATGTGATAAAGTTAGTTTACTTATCAAATAACACCAGGCAATTACATAGGAATTGAGTATTTATATATGGTATATGGAGTACCGAATAATTATTGTGAAGCGTTTATTGGTAAAAACTTTTCAACAAAATCTTTGCTACGTCAGTTTGATAAGGGTGTATAATTGTGCGGTACATTTTGAGACGGTTGAGAAAAGTGGAAGTCGTAGAAGCCCAAACATCCTATCAGGAATCACTGGCTAAGAGGATAAAATTGTCTCTTTACAGACATGAGTAAATTGCGAAATCTTTTGATGAATATCTAAGTACCTTCGTTAATTTGAAATTCAACAATACATTCAGAGCAATATCGATAATTTACATGACAATGCATTGTAAAATTCTTATACATCATAAGACATTAAAATATTAATTGCCTTGAAAGATGGTTGTCAAAATATGCCTTCCAATAAATATTTTATTTTAAATGTAACTGACTTTTCTTGGAAGCTACAACATCGTTCTCTGCGACACAAGATTTTTTCACTATATTTGCTGATTTCTTACGTCACTATTCGGCCAACTCACAGCAGTTCAAGATCAGAAGAAGTTTTCTTGCTGGCTGATATGATCAAGACATGGACGTGTCTCTCTCAACTGATTTTACTTCTAAATTTGCTTTGGCCAGACATTGTACCTGTACACCTGTATGAAGAACATCAGAAATTAGTTAAATATATTTCTGCACATTTCAAACTTCAGATTACAAAAATTGTTCTTAGCAAACAAATACAGACATTTCTATGAATGATAAAAATGTATAGAAGATAAGTGGTCGTTCAGGATGAGAGACCTTATCCACATTCATGGAAATTTAAAACTCTTACACAAAACAATAAGTACATGCTATAATTTGGAAAATTATAGTTCACCTATTACCCTATTCACGCTCTATTGTAAGTTGACCAATTTACTTTCAATGTTATTTCTAACTTGCAGCTTAGTAGTTATATCTCCGATAAATCGATAAAAAGATTGCGAAAGCTTAGAAATTGAGCAATTCAGCAATTTATTTGAACTTTGGGCTGCAAGACCTAATCTAGAGAACTTTTATTGCGAAAAATATGGTCATTGGAAGGATGAATGTTGTAAATCGAATTACATATAATGAAGACGAGATAGCCACTTATCGTAAGACACCAAAAATACAGTTACAATTTCAAGTTCATATGAAGATACTTCTATGATATATGTATGATTTTGCAGGTGGAAAACCAAGATATTGTGAAAAGATATGGCCCATTTTGTAAAGCAGTTCCAGATGTATCATCCCAATTTTTTTTTCTACTGAGTACAAGTTCTTAATACAGTGAAATTGCGTCTACTACCAGTATTATATATAGAAATTGTAAGAAAAGCCTTTAATGATAGATATCGTGGAACGGTAGACAAAATGTGAAGCTTCAACTACTTTTGTAGTATTGCTAGAGATAATTGTACTGTATTTCCTAAAAGTTAGCATGTGCGACAAACATGTATTTTGCAAAGTACAAATCTGCATTGGCTCCACTGGTTGTCTTAGTGGCATGTGCTTGCATAGTGCTTATCCATTCTATCCAGGTCACTTCACAACAACTGTCCATCTATCTCTGTCCCTCACTCTGCTCCTTCAATCCTACACTCCCACTTTCCTGACGTCGGTCATAACAACATCCATCCATTTCTCTTCTTAGCGTCAATTTTTCTATTTTCCACCATTCTCTTCCTCTAGCACTCCTCGCATGTCTATACTCCAGCAACTGACAGATGTGTCCAAGCGACCTGACTCTTGGGCTGTTACAAAGGCTGTTACAGCTGGGCTTCCAAAAATCTTCTGTATCTGCCTGTATATTATGAGAAGAAATAGAACTAATTATGCCTTTGGCGCTATAATAATAAAAAGTGAAGGAAATGCAGAACATCCTATTAAGTACGTTTACGATTCCCTGAGATTCAAATATTATGCGCCAACGGAACAAGAAGCACTAGCTGTTGCATGGGTTCTAGATAAATTTTGTGGAGATTCAGGTTTTACAGTCTCATATAACTATAACACTACGTACAGCTATTTTGAAACACTTAGCGACCTTAAGATCATTGTGTGCAAGATTGGTTTGTTGGCTTTGCAAATGCAAGGTTACAACTTGAAGATTAATTTACATGGTAGATAAATAACAATTATGGTATTTGCATAGTCTGACGTCGCCACAAAGTGGGCGGATTTTATCGATAAGCGTAATATCCGCGCCACCTGAGTGTAGCGACTGAACGGAAAATATATTTAAAGCGATATGCAATTTTCACATGAAACCATATAACCATATAAAAACGTATCATATAATGGAAGTTTTGCACAATTTGCGCTTTGAGTGTAATCTTGTAACCTGTAGGAACGAAAGCATTTCTGAGAAAGACAAATTGCACACAAACATTACACGCATACATTGTGGTGTGAAATATAATCTAACATATCAACGAGATTTCCAAGTATAAATCATTAGACATATGTATGTATTATAGGAACGACATTTTCGTTCACAAAACCGATAATAACGGGCGAATTGTTGCAAATCACAATTTTCTATATGGAATAAGATTTCATTGACAACTTGACGATTTACGTCACACCAGTTCATTAGTCGCATCTCAGAAATCTACCCAAGTTGCTCCTTTTCCAAGAATACAAAACAAAGAATGGAGGAGAAAGACATAATATAGAGTGATATGTATGTTATACAATTTCAGTATAGGTATAATACACAAGAGTTCTTCCTACGCGACAATAACTGTGACAAAAGTGTTTCTAACGCTGCTTATATGTATAAATAATGAGGAAATAGAAACAATTCTACAATAACTAAGAAATATTTTGCCCGCCAAAGCGAACCTGGAATAGCAGTAATAAATAATCTTTAACGAAATATTTGAAATGTTATCGTATTCGTTTTACGAATAAAAACAAAAACAACAAAAACAAAGAGCAGAAACGGGCGGGAATTTATTGTCGAAATTGTCGGGCTGTCAGATCGAAGTGCCTGTCCCGGATGATAGATCTTCCCATAATGGATTTTTATACAATTGATAAATTTTATAAATTTCCATACTTGTAGAATTTACGAATTGGCATAGCACTTTTACAACGTCCACCGACAAATTTCTCGCGTAGCGTCGCGTCTCAGTGAAAAATTTCACTGCCGATAAAATATGGACCCTTTTCGAAAATATCCGTTCCAAGTATAGATTTATGCTAATATCCACTAAAATACTTTGAAAATGTAATATGCATGCATGCGTCTTTGTTCCGGTGATTAAGATACTGGTACGTAAAAAATGTGAGCAAGTGAAAAAAGAGAGCGATAAAAAGAGGAGAATATCTCATCAGTTCAGCTTATAACAGTTTCAGAGCTTTTTTAAATTCTCTCATCTCTTTTTAAAAATATGAATCTGATAAGATCTTCTATATATCTATTATCTGTATTCTGTAACTAAGCTTTTAGCACTTTTTATTGTTTTATTAGACTTACACTGCAGTTAGAAGAACAAAATCTTTAGTAAGGTTGTGATAAATCAGCTGATGAACGCTATTATTACAATTTTTTTATCTGTGGTGAGTGCGAGTATAGTGGCTTCGTAGTAGTTGGCTAGAACTGTTGTCTTAATGCTATTATTATCAACATAATTATGTGTTTGTTTCTAACACGTGTATGTGTACCACCGAACATTAACTGCGACGATCACGAACTGTTTTGGGTGAAATGAATTTGTTGCTACTAGATAAATTGTGTGTAATAATCGGTCACTTTAATGCTTCTGCTTTCGTATCCTCTTCGTTGGATGACAGTAGATCCAATGCTGTTTTGTATTTTATGAAAATTTCTAACTTATTCCAATTAAATATTGTCACCAATGCGAACTGTAGATTGCTTGATTTATTTTAACCAATATTGAAAAGGTGGAGGTGTTAGAAGACACTCTATTTGTGTCGGAAGACCCACATTATACAGCATTAAATATTATTATTCACCATTTCTTTATTATTACCATAAAGCAAGAAGTACAGAAGCAATAAAGTAAAATATAAAAATAAACAAATACAGTAATATACGGTGACATTCAGACCAGTGTGTAAACACAATGTCATCGATAAATATGTGTATCTAATTTACTCGTGCACAAGAGAGAAAAGAAAATCACACGCAAGATATTAAACAAAGAAAAAAAAACTAGTGAACAACGAAATATAGATATAGATCCTAGACTTACTGGATTTCTACCTAATAACGATGTTCCCTATAATTTTCCTAGAGCTGATGGAGCAGAATTTGATTGGCAATTTCCATCCCATTACAACGATAATAATGCAGCAGTGGATAAATTTTATGCTAAGCTATTTGAAATCTTGGTTGGTTGTGTGCCAAAACTTATATCGTCCTCTAGGTATTTTCCTGGATAGTTTAACAACAGCATTAAACATTTATTATTTTTGAAGGAGTGTTACTTGAAAAGGTGAAAGACAACTAAACTTGTGCATTACTTGAATGAATTTAAAAGGATTCATCGCTATCTTGAGTTTGTGACTGAGATCGCCTATAAAGCTTCTCAAGGGATAGTTGAAACAAATGTTATTAGTGACCCTAAAGCTTTTTGTCATTTGTTAATAATAAAAGAGTAGTACCAAGACAGACGTTTTTATAACGATTTGGAGCTTGATGAACTTACTGAAATAGTTGATCAATTTGTTCTTCTATTCTGTAAAGCATTTAGTGTGAGTATACCTCCCCCTCCTTCTCAACCGCGCCAAGATGTGCATCGACTTTGGTAAATCCTCTTTTTATTTTGTTTAATACAGTTATAAAATCTTTCGCCTATGCAAAGCTACACCTGTTTTTAACAGTGTTGATCGACACAACACCAATAATTACCGACCTACTTGAATGCTGTCCAATTTTGCTAAAGTCCTAGAAGAGATATTGTATTCTAGAATTCATATGCATGTGAAGCCGTTTCTATCTATGTACCAGCATGGATTTATACTTGAAATATCAGCAATAACAAACTCAGCCACTATTACTCGATCTATTTCAGCACGCTTAGATAGTCGTGATTGTTTATAAAGTAATTCTTATTTTATATTATAGTCCTAATTTCTAATTTTGATTCACTTTTTGAGCACTACCAGTATACATATAATACATATACCGGTCGTTTTGAGTCATAGGATATTTAAAGCGGGGTGGAGGTGAAGGGAGCTACGTCCCCACCAATATTGTAGAGTACACTGTTCATAGCTCACACGCGTCCCCACTTCTTAGCGAATTTTCATACCCCTTACCTCTTCTCGGCTTTATTTATCCTATTTCTCAAAATGACCGGTATCTGGTCCTAAAAATGTTACACGTAGATGCACCCATGTGAGGTCTCGTTATTAAGTTATCTGCACACTCAAAGTATGTAGTGGTATGTGTCAAGAAAAATGGATATCTCATTTAGTCAAAGCATTAACAAATCGTATTGTGTCATACTAGTGGTAGTAACAAATAAACACTGGCGGCTATCTACTAGAATACGTCGTCTAGCAAATATTCCACAATAGAATAATAGCATCTTTTTTAGTGTTTTTGTTTGAAAAAAAATTATTGTCTTTGAATCTAGTAGGTAATTTATTCTATATAGGTACCTACTAGTTATCGTTGCAAGGACTGTCATCTTGTTTATCACGGGTAATTCCCGTATCTCCAAACCCCACAAATGTTAATTAAATCAGAAGATGTGTTTTTTATATAAAAAAATACTTATTGGGTATTCGGTTGAGAATGATGATCCACGTGTCATCGAAACACGTGTCCCTAATTAATTAAAATTTGTTGTGTTCGAGGTTACCAGAAATACCCGTGATGTATGTAATCTTCGTTTGGATACTACAGTTTCCGCATCAAGTCAATCAGCAAAAAATTCGCTTGTCGCATTTGTGAAGGCATCTGCATATGTCTCGTGTTTTTCGATTTTCTTTTG
>SMLS01071828.1:0-40355 GCA_004785975.1 Popillia japonica | reverse complement strand
TTTTTTTTTTAGAAATCATTGTGGAAATTAGCAATTTTTTGAAAATTTTCCAACACTAATCATGATACAGGTATAAAAAAAAATCATTACCGCTATATAACTACAATTCATCCTGTAATACGAATTTTCGTATGCGCAATATTTAGTGACGTGCTCGTATAATTTGTGTATTGATTGGACAATGATTGCTGGGTCTGTTAGGTCAAAGGTGGGAGCGTGCGAATTGACATTGGTATAGTTCTTTTTTTCTACTGCCTACGCGAAAACAACAGCCATTGACAGAAAGTCAACACACTACTGTTATTAATTATTTATTTATTTTTTTCCTAAAGTAACAGTATATTATTTCATAAGTGATCCTATGTGAGTTAATTGGTATATAGTTAATTGTTGTTTAGTTGTTAGTTAGTTTGTTATTAAAAACTCTCACTACTAATTTGGACCATTCTATAGTTTTTTATTAAATTCTAAAGTACGGCAACTGTAGAATGAAAGCAAAAGAAAACATGGTTGTAAAGGCTCTTCTAAAAAATGTTGTGGAACAAATATTTTCATATTTTCTCCACTCAATACTGCCAGAGAAGGTGGAGATTTTAAATCGAGTAATAGTAGGACCTGATGTAATTGAGGCAGCAAGATATCCTCCAGAAATTTCAATAAGCAAAGAACAAGGTCTATGCTAGAACTAACAAGGATTACTACACTCTTCCTATATATATCCTATAAAGTTTCCAGCAATATAGCGTCTTCGTCCGCGAAATACTGCGCTATTTGGAGGGAGATCCAACCCTGTTCGTGTACAATCAATTTGAGTCCAGATCAGGATCCGATTAAGGAGAACACCAGGGTTGTCCGACACGGATTTTAATAAATCACAACTATGTTACAGAGGAACCTTTCCTCAGTACCCAGGTACAAGCTTTAATCCTAACATGCCCTAATTTCTGAGAAAATCAACGTCGTATAGCGCGTTCAATGAATCTCCTAAGTTCATTCCTCTATATCGATAATGTTAGTTTCTCAACAAGCAAGCCTTCGTAGCCCAGTGGATAACAACTACGCCTGCCACGCTGGTTGCTCGCATTCGATTCCTGCCAGTGCATTTTTTTTCAATCTTATTGTGCACAATATTAACAAGAATATTTCATACAAATAATTCATAAATTATATTTTTCGCCGTGATGAAGTAAATAAATTGGAAGCAAATCTGCACTATGACTATGCTTGTCCTGCGCTCCATTTCTTACCTTCAGTTCGTTTCTTGCCTAGTGTCCGTTTTTTATCTGCAGTCCAAATAAATAAATAAATAAATTCCAAATACACATCATAATGCAGATTTGCTTCCAATTTATTTAATAAGAAAATTACGATAGAGAAAAATATCATTTATGAATAATTTGCATGAAGTAGGTACAACTGTTAATATCGTGTACAATAAGATTAAATAGAAAATGTATCCGTATCCACAGGGCTTGCTTGTTGAGAAACTAACATTATTGATATGAACGAATGAACTTAACGCGTTCATTCAACGCGTTAAACAAAGTTGATTTTCTGAGAAACTAGGGCTCGTTAGGATAAAAGCTCGTACCTGGGTACTAAGGGAAGGTTCCTCTATAACATAGTTGAGATTCATTAAAATCCGTGTTGGACAACCTTGGTGTTTCCCTTAAAAGTAGGCATAAACTACGTGCACTTATGGGAAGGACACTGGCTACTTAGGGGACACATGAAAAGGATAAGTTTGAAACACAATAGTGATATCCAACTACGTAGCTATTGCAGCAAGTCGTGCCAGTTATTTTGGTAAAGATGTTATTGGCGAGGGAGAAATATCCTCCTTGAAACCATCACAGCGATTACAGTTTATTGAAGCCATTAGACTGGATGGGGAGCTATAGCTGTGGGGAAATTCCAACAACATATACATAGCATATAGGGGGCCACAATAGATCGTGCAATCCTCTGCTCCCACTCTTCCTTAGTCGGCAAACGGATATCCTCTTTTCTCATATGTTGATTAATTCCTCCTCTTAGCAGATTTGAAGGAGAAAGGCTCTTGGTGATAGCCAATTATTTTTCGTGAGTCGTGTAAGTTATTGGTTGAATATTAAACTTTTTGGGCACAATTTGGCAGTTTATGTTCAAGATTATTGCAACAACATCCTTCCCGTTTACGTTGTTGGATGACCTTCTTATCATTGCATGCAGACGACCATGTTCTCGATTGGAAAACGCTAGATTTACTATGCGATAAGTTCTCCTCAGGAATGTCAGTGCCTATACCATGTTTTTATGACAGCCAAACTATTTCTGCTAACTCAACGTTTCGCCAGTCACATAAGTGGCTTCTTCAGTACAAAGATTTTCAGCTGACTCGGGAGTGCAATTTTGAACTTTTATTCTTTGCCTTCAATCATTGAATTAGATAATTTTCGAATTTGAATCCATTCTATACGAAGTTTCAAAGAATGATAAAAATTTATTTCCGGTATAGTTTTCCCGGAAATAACAGGAAAACAACTATCGGAGTGGAAAAAAACTATCGAAACGCGACAAGACGTGATTGATGTTAGACGCCAAACGCGCGCACAATAGTTGTTCGTCTCATTCATCACACGCGTGTACGTCTTGTCGAGACGTTCGCGACACATTCATCATAAATCTCCGATGGGAATGGGATCTTTCATCGTCGTCCCGAAGAATGCGATCGCGTCTTGAATATGGAAGAGATCGAGTAAAGTGGTGCGCGACCATCATCATCATCATCATCAACATGAACATCATCAGAAAGAGAATATAATCCGGTATTTCAGCGCTCCGAAACGAAGAAGAAGAACAAGAAGAGTTAATTAGTTCGTCTCCGTTTTGCTGGTACTGGAAGAAGTACAAGAAGTAGAAGTATGTGTGCCGTTGTTATATGCGTTGAACATTGGCGCCTGATTTTATGATGTCCTGAAACAAACACGCGAGAGTTACTAGTCAACCAAGGCCTGCTACCGATGGGAGAGAGGCAAGCAATTTAGGCGCCACCGAAGATCTGGTATCAAGCGTCAGTCACTCACCGACTGCTGTACGATTAGGGTGATTTATCTCGAGCTGTTATGCGCACGGACGGAACGTGGTATCAAAATTAAATCCGGTGTAATAGTGAATTAAAAGGGAGCCATTTAAATTCATAAATTAAATCGATAAAAGTGGATTCCATTTATTTATATCGAGGGCGAAAAAAATGTGCGACATTTAGATTATAATTTAACACCAACTTAAAAAGTAACAGTGCGAATTATTTTCGAAGCCAAAATAAAGCAAAATGAGCATCTTATCAGTATTAAATTCTCGTTTTATACTCGGCCTTTTCTTAACGATCATCATCCAAGGATTCGTTAAAGTCTCCGGCAATATAGCGTCTTCGTCCGCGAAATACTGCGCTATTTGGAGGGAGATCCAACCCTGTTCGTGTACAATCAATTTGAGTCCGGATCAGGATCCGATTAAGATTATCCTGTGCGAGAACATGGCATCCTTCGGGGATATCGTCGCATTGTTGAAAGATAAATTTTCGCCAACGGATCGGATCTCGCTACGTATCAATTTCTCCAATCTTAACGATTTGTACAGTAGAAGTTTTAAGGAGCTCAATATGACTATTGTCAATCTGAAGTTGGATCACAATGGTTTGAGGTAGGTCGCATTATTATTATTTATTTTATATAAGTTGAGGCAATTTTCTATCTACAGAAAAATTCTGTACAAGTTCCTACAATATTTTATCAAATTTGCACATAATAGCTTTGTTGTAGCTTTCCTTATAGCTAAAAGCAATTTCTTTCCATAAAAGTGCAATGTCGTGGGCGACAAAGTGCTCACTTCAAATGTATTCAATTTACTTTAAAAAAGCTCGCAAAAGCTCTCAATATCAGTAATTTCTTTTCCTATACAACAAACTGTTATATTAAAAATGTCTTGTCAGATTTCTCAAAATTTATAAAGCTATATCTAAGAAAATATTCCTTATTTGTTGAATCAGATCTTAAAAGAGGATGAGCTTTTGAAAATCATTAGAAAATCTAGACAAATTTAGTTTCCTTTTGACATAGGAGAAACAAAGTATAATTGCAGGCAATCTTTATCATAAAAGTTCTTAAAGTTTTAATAGTTTTTGTAATGTTTGGTGAGCAATGAAGGACTGTACTATGCGTAGAACAACCATGCATTAACATTCGGGTTGTAAAAAGCTTGAAAAAAATTGTAGTTCATACCAGTAACGAGCTCTTTTGGACCGGATAAAAAAATCTGATCAAATCAAGAGGAGTACCTTACACAATTTCATTCAAGACAATATTTTCATTATTTATTTTCAACTTCTGGTGGTGCAGAATTTTTTTGTTAGGTTCTGGACTATTCTGTTCGATCACAAAACCTTAAACCACTCTTTTCCAGCGATCATGCATCATCAATTTGTTCTTAAGCTGAGATTATTCTGGTCACACTTCCAATATTGTTTAATTTTAATATAATCTTCTCGACCTTTAATAAGTACTTTTTTGGAAATTAGATTTGCATTCATATATGGTAAATTTAGTTATAATAGGCTTAATAATTATTATAAACAGTACAGATGTCGTATTACCTTGTAAGGTGTTAAAACAGATTCGACAATTTTTTTTTTTTAACTTTTAGCAACAATCGGAGCCTCCTTAAGTTCAAACTTACTTCATGGTGTGTTCTGTTTTAAATCTTTCCTTTAACTTCTTGAAGCGGTGAGTACGAGGACACTGCTGTAAATCTGCATCGAAATTTGGAACAGGGGAAGCGGTTAAGCTTTTGAACTAGTACAGGAAAATCAAATCAATTGTTAATAGAATTTTACAAAGTTAAATTCTAGCAAAACGAATTGGATGGAAAGGATTCTGAAAACGTGCAGTTACCTGCAGTATCTACTGGAACATCTGGAGATTAACACAATGGTGGTACACCTTCACGTCAGATAATCTGTGCAAACTTACGCATTAATTTCAAACATAAAGTTTCCAGCAAAACGAATAGAAGGATTCTGAACTCATACAGTTAGTTTGTATCGGAAATACAATCCATCTACGTTTTACTCTTTTCTACCACTTTCAAATACTATCCACACAATGGTGACTAGTTCAACAGCTTTTAACTTTGTTTCTACCACTTTTCACATGTTTTCATTCATGTCTAGGTTGTTTATACCATTTTGCAGTTTGTATCCACAGTTCTCTATTACGTTCCATCATTTTTCTATAATTTTCTATAATGTTCCATCTGTTTGGAAACATTTTCCGCCTGTTTCCATCATTTTCCACCTATTTCCTTATTCTGCACGCCATCTTCCAGATTTTTTCATCTATTTTCAGCTACTTTCCACCATTCTTCATCTCTTTGCATCTGTTTTTAGCTTGTTGCTATGATTTACCATCTTTTTTCAGCTTGTCTCCTTATTTTCGGCGCTTTCCACCTTAAATCTACATAGTGGCATCTAGTGGTTGACATTCCAAAGTGATCACACACGATTAATCTGAAAGCGGAGGAATTTTACAAAATTTGCGTCAAACCATCTTAGTCTGAATATGTCTGTCTACGCTACGATATCTGGAGCTTGGATTATTGATGATCCTTCTCGAAAAAATTGCTTCTGAAGAAAAAGAAAATCAGATTCTTTTGGCCCAGTTTTTAATGCATTTCATAAAATCCTTAAAGGAACATGTTACTGGTATGTAGCCGTGATGTTGATGCATCATGGTTTTGCCATTCAATGTGGAACTGTTTATCATATGTATATGGTGAAGCAGAGGTAATGCCATAAAATTATCCAAAGTCTTTTATTGCTTACCAAACATTACAAAGACAATTACAATAACTATGTATAAGAATCTTTTTGTTTGCATCCAAATGAATTGATCTTGATGTTGAAGTCCAATAGCTTGATTTTATTCTCTATGATTATGTTTATCTATGGTTTGACGTTTCATAACACATTCTATCTTGACAATTCAAGATGTATTTACATATATGAAATTCGATTTTATAGAATAAATTGCCAAAAGTGCTATTCTTGTTCTTGTCATCCATAAAATTGTCAGATATGTTCGTAGCATTCAACTGCATACATACATCTACCTACATACATATCTGCGGTTGCGAACATCGATTGTAATTCGCCCGGAAACGATTCCTCGTATCTTTGGAAATCCAGCTAGTATTACAGTTAGTAATAACATTATCTGTGGCTGTAGTAGATATGAAATAAAACATGGTGAATGTAAATATTATTAATAGTGGCGCCTTTGATACAATCAAAGTGCTTATTATTGTTTCTCTTCACATACCATAATAATAACATGTGTAAGCGAGCGTAGTAGATGCATATATACGGTTAATTCTAAGATTTCTTTATCGACGCTAATTCGAACTATTAAACCTATCACTCGTTGTTTACAATTATCCAATTAATATATGTATATACATACATACATAGCAACCGACAAGATAACTTTTTACAATCACGAGTTATCGCTTTTACAACGTTGTGAATCTTGAAATTGATTAGATTAGGCGCTTGCGTTTATGAAAGTTTGTAGTCAAAAGTTTAATACTTCAGGTAGTTAACCGATAAACAAAAAACCTAATTAAGCAAACGTTGTTATTATAAATTCTTGTACAGCTCTGCAATAAGGAATTCCCAAACTAATTTACGTATAATTAGAATTCTATCTATTTCATTAACTTATAATACATAAGTATGAATAATTAAAAATCCATTCTCTCAAAACCTAACGTTGCAATTTATGTTTATTTATAAGTAGAGATTATTATACTGCTTTTATTCTATGTATCGATCATTTATTAACATTTAAGTTATACATATATTGGTTATACATATACAGTTTTGTATGCAAAGTAGGTATAGGGATCATGGATTACCAAAACTATTTACGATGTAGCATTATCATTATGTCAATATGTTATTTAGTTGACCACTGCTATCAATCCTGTAACATTTGCTTGTTGCTATACCTGGAAAACGTCTAACAGGAGGAGAATTCCAGAATTCAAATTTACATTCGAAGAAACCAGAGGTATTTATGAGTCAGTACATAATTCACTGGTTGTTCTTTTTTCTAATTTAATTGAAGACTTTAGTCAAGCAGATTTTCCGGTTTTACGGAAGCAAAAGCTTTTTTAATGAAGCAACTGGTGAAGTGATAGACAACCTGTACAAAATTCGTGGTAAGTTACGAGCAAATTCTGATAAACTGACGTTTCTGAGGATGCTGCATTACCGTCACCATTCATTTTTGCAAGGATATTTATCATATTGAGTTGAAGTTTAAAACAATCACATTGAAATCTACATCAATTGTCATCTTGTCATCAGCCACCGAAAGTCATTTTTTACTGACTGTTCTGAAGCATCTAGCTGCTCAACTCAAAATGAGGGTTTCTGATCATCATCATTGATCGAATTTCTAACACCCTTTGCCTCAAATAGGGGACATAGTCGCATTAGATCATATCTTAGACAGAACAGATCATCCACTACAAATTCGCAACAAAACAAATCATTCTTTGTTATCGATTGCAATTATGACAGTTGGATACTTCGTAGAAGTGTTTGTTTTCTGGGAAACGGAGTAACTTTTCAGTTGATTGCTTGCAGCCACCTCTGTTTGTTTTGAATTCTAACGGGTCTTTAAATTGGCTTGTGACTAGAATCTGTATCGACTTTTAACCATCTCCTTTCCTTTTGATTTTCGTTGTTGTATTGACTTCAGCAAGAAGCAATGTTTTATCGATGAAAACGTTGAAGAATAAGATAAATATAGTTGGAACTGGCCGCATTGCACGTTGTTTACTGCCTTCAATTTCTTACGGTGTTGTCGCGTAGAAAAGTGTCTTATTTGACACTTCGCTCATCATTATTTCAGCTGATTTAGAGGACGTTTCTAAATATTGATCTTATTGGCTTCTGCTCTACAAGTGAAGAATTTTCTACATTCTGGACTACAACAACAGAAAGACCTCAACGCAACATGTATTCCATATCTTTGCTGTTTAACTTCTTCAAGTTGAGCAGCTGTTTAAAATTGGCAGACCGACTCAAGCATATGTTTTCTCTCAAACATCTGCACAGACTGAAAGAAATGTGTGAGATAGTAACGGTGGTCAAAATACCACCTGCTACTATGTCCCTACCACTACACTAAATGCACCCTCCACGATCTGTAGACATAATAAGAAGCCCAGAACATAGTCCAATACTTGCATGAAAAAATTAGGGAAATTTTGGGAATACCAACGAGTATAAGGGTAAAATCATCTTTTCTCTGCTTTTTGCATTTCATAATTATAATCTTATGCTTGAGATTCTTTGATAAACCAATTTTTCAGACGTTTCCTTAGAAAAATCTCTCATGAGTTAAAATATATTGTTCTAAGTCTGTTTTCAGTTTGCCAGTAAATATTATTAAAAAAGAAAATACTAATTTACGACTACATCTACGATATCCAGCAGAATTTTTGACATCAACACTCTCATTCACTGAAATAACTTGATGACATCCGCATATTTGATTTCATTAAAATTAAATCACCATTCTGATTGATCGTTTTAGAATAATCCGCATTCTTGGATGGAAAAAAAGCGTACATAAAGGGGGAATAACAAAATTAATACAGCAAACATGATCACCTGGTGCCTTTTTTGCATATTTACGCACGTTTAACGTAAACGATGTGCAACAAGTTTCCCGCGGCGTACGTAAATTCACATAACTATGTCGACCTTCAGGACGACCTCGACCGCGAAGACGCAATCTATAGCAAGCAGGAGAAGCTATTGGTATTTTTATTACTCCACATATACATATACATACTATACATGCTACTACATACATATCGAGCTGAAAACCACCTGACCGCGCGGCAGGCCAGGCCGTTCGCACAATTCGGGCTAACCCATCTGTAGCGAGCTTTAGCTTTAGATCACCGCGTTCTAGATTGGGGAGAAAATCAATGCGCGATTATATAAATAGATACAATGAAAAATACGTATCTAGTCTATCTTTAACCCCATTGTACGTTTAATCTATGTATTATCGCTACGAAAAGAATACAGAACGGTTAAAGAAGCGCTGGTCCCAGCATATACAACGCAACAGTCGTTTCATTCCTGTTTCGTCTCCACCGAAACGAGGATGGTGCCTAATAACACCACCATATCCGTAATAAGCGAGCGGAGGTTGATTTATTGACGACCTGGCGCATTCTTCGCGTGATTAAAACGGGCGAAGCAGCGGGTTAAGTTCGGGCGAACACGCAACGTACGACACAATCATTATTGTTTCACGTATACCCCGTTTCGTATTTTAAAAATTCTATCCGCTAAAATAGGGAGGAACACCTTTAAAACTAAAAACCCTTCTCTCTAATTCCGTTATTAGATAGCTCCTCCATCCGTCGTTGAATCTATTTCGTTTGATTCGAATCCGTTCCGTTAGAAATTAAATTGTTACACGTTAAAATGTACTATATCACTACTAATATGGTCTGGGACGGTCCAGTCCACGCTCGAACATTCTTCGAGCCGCAGGGTATTTGCATTTCTGATAATGATACCAGCTACCTACTACCTACTGAATATCGTCCGCTGCCTACCATTTATCGTTTATCTTTTGAAGCTACTGGTGTTACCTGCTGCGACTACCTGAACTGCTATAACCAGATAATGTTATAATGTAATGTATAAATCATTCGAGGTGAATCTGATGGGTGTCTTGTTCTGTTTTTTTTGTCTTGTTTTTCTTCTCTATTTGATCAGATTAGGAGAACATACAAGAATAGGAAAAAAAATAAAAAGAATTCTAGTGCTTTAATATGTAAATGCATCTTTTGGTGTCTTGTACCACACATTCCTGACAGACTAGAAATAATTATCTTGATTGGCTGATATTGGAACATCTGGAGATTAACACAATGGGTAGTACCTACACCTTCACCGCAGTTATTTTGTATCGGAAATACCATCTATCTACGTTTCAACTTTTAACTTTGCTTTTCCATTTTTCACATGTTTTCATTCATCTCTAGGTTGTTTATACCATTTTCCAGTCTGTATCCGCAGTTCTCTATTACGTTCCATCTTTTTTCTATAGTTTTCCATCTGTTTGGAAGCATTTCCGTTTTTTCCACCATTTTCCATCTATTTTCATATTCTTTCCACAATTTTTTTCTGTTTTCATCTGTTTCTAGCTAGTTGCTGATTTTCCATCTTTTTTCAGCTTGTCTCCTCCATTTCCATCTTTTCACCTTATTTTCAGCGCTTTCTACCTAAATATTTATAATCATTTTCCACTTGTTTCCGCCACTTTCCACCTTGCTTCCATCTTGTCTTCACGACTAGCTATCTATTTCCATCCGTTTGCATCACTTTCCCCTGTGTTATACTTTATTTCCACAACTTTCCACGTATTCCAACCATTTATCACATTGCTTCCCCCACCTTACAATTTGTTTCCATCAGTTTTCCACGTGTTTCTGACAGTTTTCACTAGTTTTTTCTTGGAGTTTATCTTGTTTCTACTATTTACCATCTGCTTCCATCTTCCTTCCAACACTTTCCACTTAGCTTCATCACTTTTACACCTTATTTCTATAATTTTCCATCCGTGACCCCAGTTTTCTACTTCATAGAATATTCGTCCATAATTTCCACCTGTTATTCCAATTTTTGACATTGTTTCCACCACTTTCCATCTGTTACAGACAGTTTTCGCCCTACTTCAATCTTTTTCTACCCATTTCCCTATTTTTACACCACCTTGCATGTATTTCATATGTTTCCAGATCTTTTCCACCATTTTTCGTGATTTTCCAGCTTGTCTCTACCTGCGTCTATCGTTTCCCACGTTGTCACTTTGTTTTCGACACTTTGCAGATATATTTCCAGAATTTATAATCTTGTTTTCATTATTTTCTCCTTGTTACCGCCACTTTTCTTCTTACTTTCACCATTTTTCTCGTGTTTCCATCTTGTTGTCCCCACTTTTCACCTGATTCCATCCGTTTTCATCATTTTCCGCTGTTTTACATCTTATTTCCACCACTTTACACTTCGATTCCACCACTTTCCACAGATTTCCAACTTTTTTCTGCTGTTTTCCAGCCATTTTCATATTCGTTACATAACTTTCCATCTGTTCGAAGCTTATTTCCACCACTTCTCATATGCTTTCACTACTTTCTACCATATTCCCATCACTTGTCTCGTTTTTTACTACTTCTTAACTTGCTTCCACCACTTTTCTCGTATTTCCGTTACTTTCCACCATGTTTTCACCACGTTCTACATTGTTTCCGGTACTTTCTGTCTGTTTCCATCATTTCCACCTTGTTTTCGCCACACTCTGACCGCAGTAATTTTTCAGTCAAGATTTAGTTTCAGAGATCATTAAGGTTCCTAAATAGTGTGGGGTATGAAATAATTGCTTGTGGAGTGTATTTCAAACGTGTCTGAGATGTCAAAGTGTATTTTTTTCGATTTGTGCAGGAAAACAGCACAATACTAGTTCCGCTTTTGAAATAACTAAATAAGTTGGAGTAAAATTTATATACAGGGTGTTTAAAAAATGATTTTCAAAGATCGAGTGTAATGATAAAACTTTTATAAGTCTAGTTAACAGAACAACGTCTCGTTTCAAAACTATCTAATTACTTACCTCGTTAAACCTTAATTACCCTCCGACATAATCAATCGTTCATAATTGCCAACTCGTTAAAAACGGATATAATACAAGGTATTACAGCTTAAATTTATTGCCGTTAAATGCGGATTTAAAACGCAATTAATTCGTGCCGTGTTTTCGTAATTGCCGGGAGATTACATTCGACTCCGAAGTTAACGTATCGAATCGATACAATTTCGCGGACACATGATTATAACCGCCAAGAATCGGATGAGTAGGAAAATTACGTTTTGCGACCTGCAATAATCGATCCGATCGCGCAAATTATTTGAGGATAAATGTAATTGCTCCATGATCTTAAAGACTGTGCAGACGTTTAAACTTAGATTTTTTTTAAGTGACACTCACAAGGTCGGTCGATACACATTGTGGATGATAAATTCCATATTGACTTAAAGAATTCCACGCGAGAAAAAAAAACGACAAACATTTTATTAGGAATAATATGCTTAACAGATTGATTGACAAATAGGAGTCAGTGTTCGATAACTCGCTTGACCCCGCTAAGATTCAATTAAGTCCAGTGTATGTATTAATGATTAATACGCGATCGTGTGTAATTTCAGACATCTCTTATTTATTTAACATTCATGATCTTGAAGAAATCGATTTTTCTAAGAATACACCAATACCACTCATCGTATTGTTTCTCCCGCGTGGTTTATTTTGCGAAAGAATATGCAAAGATTATCTGCTGGGAGTTCGATCATTCTTGTCTATTTAACGAGTTTATTGCATGAATGAGAAGACCTAGCGCGCAAGAGATCGTCGTAGGGTCTCTTGCTGGAGGAGAGGCCTCTGATACTTCGTTTAGACTTAGTGTTCTTGTTGGGGACAGTATACCTAAATGTTTACAAGATATTAGAGTTACCACTTTGTTCTTGGAGCAACCACAAATTGAAGATTTATCCAACGGTTTTGAAAATTATGAGGGACATAACTGGGACGTGGTAGGAATAGGATTATGTCGTTCATGATGAAAAGGAAGGTTCCTCGGTGGTGCCATTTCTCGTTCAGAGGCCGCCAACCGACACATCTAAATTAAATTAATCTAATTTATTTAAAATTCAAACTCGTGCTGAGATACCTTTAGGTCACATACTGAAATTCTTTGAAAATCCAACATCCTTGAATCTCGCAGACTGTCTCCTGTGCGTGTACGCATCGACATTAAATTATATATCTCGTGCTCTCTCGTCGCTTGTTTATCGCATGTCCTGCTGGCATAACATCGTCCGTGCGTCGTCAACGACTCGTGCGTTGATGTTGATATGTTGTTGTTAAAACGATGAATGAATGACATAGTCTACTTGACCGGCGGATAGCAGGCGGAAGTAGTCGCATGTCGTGTCTGTCGAGGAGTAGAAGCCAGCCAAGAGGCTCGTGCCCATCTATTAGCGCAGGAAACTAGCTCTCCCGTCACCGTTAATGCCGCTCTCTTGAATGCATGGCTGTACGACCGACGGCAGACTCTTGTGCCTGCCCGCGACTACGGCTCTCGTCACTTTGGTATTGCTAATGCCACTTTTTATTCGCTTAATTCTTCCGAGGAAACCGTGTGTAACAACGATTGTGCGTTACCGCGTACAGTCGGGATATTTTAAACGCCACTAAATGTATTCCCATCAGATGCGATGGAATCGCAAAATGAAAGTAGAAATTTATTTTAATTGCATATCTGCGCGATATGTGCGAACCTAATCCGATTTGTTGATTAATCATCTTCGATGTAATCCTAATTTAGGTCGGTAACTTTCAAAATGCCTCGACTGTACGCGGTAAATAAGAGAAAAATAGTGGTAAGTAAGTGTGGTGTAAGTAAGGATAAGACAGTACATTTTAAAGTGATGTGCATGAAGCTCGCTACCTAGGCGCCACCGTAGCGGGCGCCAGTGAAACATTGACCTCGAACAAAGAAATTAATTTCGAGATTCTCCGAGATTCACTATAAAAATGTTAATTACATTGATAGAATGGGAATGTTAGAAATCGGACGTTTTTCTATGCGCCATCCGCACATACATACACTAACGCCCAAGGAAATTAGAACACCAATATTGATAAGAATATGACGTAACATTGTTGTCAAATTTTCCCGATGCTGGAGTGGAATTGTGTCGATTTAGTCTATATTGATTATCCTCCATTGCACTGTAGAATTTGCCGTTTTGTAAAGACCTAAAATAGTTCTTTTGGAATTAGTTTCAGAAGTGGCAACGTCAGAATTTGCCAAAAAGATGGTAAAATCGATTGAATCTGGAACTAGACGATACGATGTTGTGGAAATCAAACTTATTATGTCGTTTAAAACTATTCTGCCCCAATCGAGCATCCTAGTAGCAAAAATTTTGCTCAAGTTTGATACTTGAACAAGGCCGAATGAATCCTACTTCAATCCAGACCGGGCTGCATAGCGTGGATGTCTTCATAACGGCGACTTCATTTTTTCAGCTGATTTTGAAAAAACAACGGTTAACGGCTAGTTTTGTATCCAAACAAGCTACTTTCAAATTTACGTCAGAATTAACCAGCTAAGGTGGCTTCAAATCCATCTCAAAGCAAAATGATTGATTAAGGTGGTTATTGACTTTATACAGCCCAGTATAGGTATTAGGTAGCTGGCTTATACAGCGTATTCACATCGTTTGAAGTTATTTACCTACTAGAGGGCCAAGCAAATTCTCATCAAAATATTATGTGTACATATGTGCATATTTCCATATAATTATATTGTATTCGAAGTGTGCGTAACCTAAAACATAAATATACATACATACACAACAAGAGCACGAAAGATCTCGTATTAATTGCAATATGAGTAGCCGTGCGTTGGTCCAGTAGGTTTCCAGTCCAGGAGTTGCTGGCGCCAACGACTATTAGACGTGCTGATCGCCGATATTTACTGATTTAAAGCGTTTGTGCGTGTACGAGTGTACGTGCAGCAAATCCGAAAGCAGCACTTAACATGGGAATATATGGTGCCCGTTGGGAAAACTACATCGTATTATTGCACGGCCAACGCATACACTACCATTCATAAGTCTAATCCTATCTGCAATTATAGTTTTTGTTTTAAGATAATAGAATTAAGAAAGAACCGTAGAAGATTGGAACAATTCGTCGATAAATATAATAATAAATAGTGGTTCAAGATTGGAGCCTTGAAGAACCCCCGTTAACAGAAATAATCTGGAAGGAAGCAGAAAAATTGTGTCGTCACCATTATCCAACACAAAAACAATTTGTTAGTAGTCCTCTTTTACAATTTCTCAAACGACACATTCCTAAGCACACTCAACATTGACAGCACAATTTCTTGACAAAATTCGTTCCGATCAGACAACTCTATCAACCAAGTCTCTACATTATTTTCCTCGGAAGCCTTGATAATAGATACTCCGACCGTGGAAGCCTTCAATATCATTACAACACAATTCAATCCCGTCGAGCAGAAACTCTCGCCAAATAAGGATCTGACTTCAGAAAAAGTACATCGGACAGATAGAAAGAAGCACCGAGTGCAGAATGCAGCACCATCGAGGAGATATCCAACGCGAAGACGCCAAAATTCTGGCAACACAGTGCCATCAAAGGTTAGCACGATACGTCATTGCAAATTATGAAAAATTCGACTAAGAAGATGGATTTGAATTAATTAACACTTGGTGCCGTCAGGAAGACAAACTAAAACATCGCAAAAATCAATAAATAATTGTTATTTTATTATTTAAAACTTCTGCGTTGCAGTTCTGTTGACAACAATAACAATCCTCGCATGATATTTCCACGTAAACAAATATGTACATAAAACTACGTAGGTACTAGAATTAGAGCCTTCGACCTAATCAGTCAACCTACGACATCGTCTAGATCTCGGAGGAAGTTTAATTTCCGCAATTTAAAAGGCATTCGCGTTCGCTTCAAATTACCAACTTTGCTGCTGATTGCTAAAACCATTCCCCGATTTCTTCCAACTCGAAATTGCAGAAAATAAACAAGATAACTTATCGTAGAACAAATCATCCATTCAATTTTATAAAGTTATTAACTATTATTGGTAGTTGCCGGACGGTATACCTAGAAATAGTCAATTGGGTATCATCATTCGGTCAATGAAGAACGATCAATTTATCGCACGTATATATTTGACCTGTCAGGTCTAATATGGGTCTTGGTCAATTTATTATTTCCATTTAAAACGGTGTCGTTTAAACGATTTTAAATATCTCTTATGCATATATTAATCTTGTTAATTGTTTCAGCGATGTTCGGCCGTTCTCCTTCTCCGGATTATCGCAAGTCACGTTTCTCAGCTTATCAGACAACCAGATCCCCTACATCCCAACCCAAACCTTCCAGAAAATGCCCAAAATCGCTACCCTGGATTTGGGACGGTTGCGCGTGAGATCTTTACGTAAAGATGACTTAAAAGTGAGTCAAAACATATTTTTTAAGTGGGATAAAAGTGCAATTTTTCTATTATAGGGATTCGAAGCTTTACACACCTTAGTATTACCTGGGAATTCGATGCAAGAAATGGATACCGATAGTATCCCGCACACGGTTACGCAATTACATTTAGGCAGGAACGAATTACACGATCTGAACGGCACTTTATGCCACCTCACCAACCTAAACTGGCTGTTTCTTAATCAAAACAAGTTAACGTCTCTGGAGAATCAGCTTCCCAAACGCGCGGACAGTTTAAAGATGATACACACTTCCGATAATTATATCGAGAAGTTACCGCAAGATTTAAAGTATTTGACGAATTTAGAAACCCTGTTCTTCCACAATAACAACTTGGTTACATTAGACGGTGTGCTATCCAAATTGAGGAATTTAGAACGGGTGCAATTGGCGAATAATCAACTCGTAATGCTGCAAGAAGACGATTTCACCGGGGCTACCGAATTGCGAAGTATAAATTTGGCCTACAACAATCTGACGTCTTTAAACAACTCAATCAGGCCGCTCGTTAACTTAACCGTCCTCAACGTTACCCACAATTTCATGACGAAATTCTCGTTCGAAGAGATCCGGGGCGTGAATAGGTTGACTGTTCTGGATATATCTCACAATAGGATCCGTCATCTGACAGGATTTACTACGGTAAGTGAAATTACGTTTCAAATACGTCAGATAAGAACGTCTATTAGATGCTTAAAAGTGACGTCAAAATGATGTTTTCAGTCCTTTCAAATCTAACTCAATACCGTAATAGCCACAAAATGCCTTTAAAATGACAGCATTGTGACGTCCGTCATCCTGTCATTACCAAATTCTTTCATTGCAGAACATAATCGACTGGGAATCCAACTTGAGACAACTCCGAATGGACCACAACGACATCTATTCGTTAAACGGCTCAGTGTCCGGATTTCGAAATTTAGTAAGATTGGACGTCAGTCATAACAAACTGACTAGAATTCAACCGGACGATTTGATCGGCTTGGATAGATTAAATATGTTAGATATTTCGCACAACCATCTCTTAACTCTTGAGGAAACCAGCAAGGTATTTTTTTACAAGTTTTTCTTCCTTAACTAGATTGCGAGTTCGATTTTAATTTTAGACGTTTCTACCTGCCTTGCAAGAATTATTAGTGTCCTATAACAACCTGACAATATTGGATAAAGATTTCCACGGATTACCGGTACTTTGCTGGGCTGACCTATCGCATAATCAGATCGTAGCTCTTGGAAGGGATTTAGTTAGCAAAACTCACTGTAGCGTCCACGATGGGATTCATTCCGACGTTTGGGGCGTTTTAAAAATAGATCTACAAGGTAATATACGATTCCCATCATCATTATTTATTTATATTATTCCATTTTAAACTTTCGCAGATAATCCAATCCTTTGCGATTCCGCCTTACCGGAAATCCTATCTGTAATGGAAACTAACCACACGAAGATCACAGGAGTAGCCAACTGTCCAACCTTAAGCGAACAACCCGTTACAACCAAACGGAACAACTTTTTGGGGTATATCGGCGCCGATCTTACCAGTCCTTTACCGCCCTTCTTTTCCGCTAATTTACCGCGTATAAACGAACCGGTTAATATAAATCCCATGTATAACTCCCCCTACAATCCTATAGGTGATATTTCAAATCAAGTTAAGAAATCAGTCCATGAAATCGCCATCGATCATGATTCAAACAACCACCAGAATCAAATCCAGGGCGACCAACCGCAACCATCAGGTTACGAGGTGAACATAGCACCGGAAGAGAATCAGCAACCTATACCCTACCGACATCAGATTTATTTGGAATCGGCTCAAAATGATGAATTAAACGAAAATTTTTCGACGAAATGGTCACAACAGGAACCTACGGCTTCGTACTACGACCAAACTGTACAGGAGAGACAGATTAGCAAGTTAACTTCGGAGATTGAAGAGCTGCGCGCGAAATTGCAGGAATTGGAATCGGAAAACGAAAGGCTTACGCAAGATTTAAACCAGCATAATACTGTACAAATCGTAGATAGGATTTTCGGTAGTTCTCGGCCGATTATCCCGCTCGAACAGATTCCTTCTTTATCGACAATAAAACCGCCTAACGAAGATTTCGAAAGAATGCCGTGAAATTAGTAGCGATTTCGATTTTGAAGACAAAAACGAAAAAAACAAACAGCGTGAACTTAGTTTTGTAGTAGAGTTTACACGAGATCTAGAGCATCTCGTTTCTTGTATTTCTGTTGAAAAAAAAAGAAACACAACAAGCAGTAATTTGTATAGAGAAAAGGGTTATCATAATATTATTATTATTAATAATAATTTAGTGGGTAATTTGAAAAGTGTCGCATGGCAGCAAATCTGACAGTATTTTGACAGTTCATATTATGTGAAGGTATCAGCAAGTTAATCGATACACTGTGGTTAGTTTCTTATATTAGAGAAATTAGCGGCAGTATCTCGATGTTTTTCATTGAAGAGCGAACTTTTCAAATAACTCATACTGTCTAATGCATAAGTGTATTGTAGAAGAATCCTAGTCACTTTTATAATCGATGTAAAAAATCTTTTTTGTTTTTATTTTTCAATATAATTTAATAAATAATGTATAAATTAATTCATATCAGAAAATACGAAAAGTATTCTAATTAGAAAATATAATTAATTATAATAAAATACGATGATATACTTATTTTTTTGCGAGAGCCAACTTAAAGAGAGCTGTATTTTTGATATTATAGAAAGAGATTTTAAAAGGAAAAAACGGATATTATAGTTACATAAATGTAATAAGTTATTATATTCTCACTATTAAGACATTTTTTTATCGTATTGCAATAAAAATACTTACTTCTTTTATTAGATAGAAAAGGTTTTTAGTTGAGTTATTGTAAGTCTATTCTTGTACGACGCTTCTAAACGAAAATCTGGGGGATCTTCATTTTTAACCAGATATGTCAAATGCTCGAGTTGAGAAACAATTATGATTTTGTCGGGGTTTTGACGGCTTCGTAAACGTGTCATAGAAAAGTGATGTAAATATTCTTCATTTTAGCTTTATAGTGGGTAAAAAATGTAGTACATGAGAAGCAACAAAAAAAATATATATGATAAGATATATGTAAAATGTGTGTATTTATAATTGTTAAATGTAAATTAATTCAAAATAACATCCTTCTAAAACAGGAAATTTGAGTTTTATTTTTATTTATACTTAGCATCCACCGTCCCGAATCGCAAACGTACCATAATTGATAATAGTCAAAAATGGAACCTATTACATTTTTGTTCAATTTATAAATTAATTCTAATTGATATTTTCGTAGAAAACTACAAAATATGACCCAAATAAATAATGCAATGAAATAATGCACAATAATAAAAAAAATACGTAATTTATAGACAATTTATTAATTATTTGGTTTGAATTATTTCGAACTAATTTGAAAATTAAATATTTTTCATCACTGATTTTATGCAACCTTAAATACCCAGATGTATTCGAGGTTATCAACCAGCTACCAATAAATATCATCTATTCTAACCTAAAAATTATTTTAATGTCTACTCTCCTAAATTAAGTTTGTAATGTATTATTATTATGTAGAATGACATGTCGGTTAATATATATTCCTTAAAATGAAACTTTCAATACAATAAAGAAGTTAATTAGGTTAAATAATGCTTAAAGAGATATGTAAGTATTTATAGATTAAATTGAGACTTTATGACTAATTAAAGCAAAATTACTTGAAATATATTGCAGCATTATTAATATTAGTTGCCGTATTATGGGGAAGCACTAATCCACTCATAAAAAAGGGAACGAGTACTGTTAAGATTGTAAATGTCACACACCAGTCACGATTTAACCGCTTACTACACGAATGGCAAATTCTCCTATTAAATTTTAGTGTAAGTTCCTATTTTAGGCTCTATTTCTATATTCAGCAGATTTCATTTTAGTTTATAATACCATTTGGTTTAAATCAACTTGGTTCCATATTATATTTCTTCGCATTGCAAAATGTCGATATATCGATAGCCGTTCCAGTTACAAATTCTTTAACGTTTATATTTACAGCTATAACTGGGATTATACTTGGTGAAAGGAAACCGAGAAAAAGTAAAATCTAATCTTGTCCAAAAATAAAATCATCAATCACCCACACTCTTTGTTTTAGAGACGTATATTGGAATTTTATTAATTTTATTTGGAACTTGCATAATATGCTACGATAGGTATAAAATGGACATAAAACATTAATTAGATGTTGTAAAATGAGTGTTGTGAAGCGAAAACCTCTAAGTATCTCCGAAAAAGTATTAATCATCCGCGAATTACAGAGTGGCTCTCCTAATTTCGTCATTTCCAAAAGATACGATCTACCGACTTCAACAATATCGACGATTTGGAGAAATCGGGAAGCTATCTTGTATGCATTTGAAAATAATCGAGTCAATTGTAAAAAATTAAGGAAATGTAATCAGACCGATATTAACGAAGCCCTGGCTACTTGGTACAATCTCCAGAAATCCGCTGGTTTACCTGTAAACGGAATCATTTTAAAAAACCAAGCCGAACAGTTCGCGAAACAAATGGGATATCAGGATTATCGCTGTAGTTCTAGCTGGATTGATCGCTTCAAAAAACGACATAATATTAGTTATAGCAAATATAAAATCGAACATTCGACATGTTTAAATAGTGCAAACATAATAAGTAGTAATAGTAATATTATTAAATCGGACACACCTATAAAAGCGGAGAATGTGCAGGTGTGGGTGCCAAAAATTGAGGAAGAAAGTGAATCGGAAGATAGTAGGTGTTTATCGAAATGTGATGTGAAACCTGTAACGATAGAACAAGCCGACGAAGCTTTAAATACATTGACAAAGTTTGCAGACTTAATGCATTCCACCAGTTCTAAAGTTATGCTTAAACTTCTAAGTGAGGTGAAGGATGTATTAGAAAACGTGAGAAACTGTAATTATGGTGGAGTGAATACTGATGATCCTTTAAAGTAAGTTGTGGGATTGAATTAATTTTATTTATTACTGTAAAATAAAATAAACTATTGTTTTTGTCTATATAAGAATTTTTTTTTAATTTACCTCCCGGTTTGTAGAATCTATAACTACAGTGAAAAATCCTGTTTCGTCGTCATAAATCTTGATTTTATTTATTAAATGTCTATTATACAGTCATTATTACAAATATACTAGCAGAGTGACTTACCAATACAGAACTATTGTAGCGATAGTAACAGTACTACAAACATACATAAAAAGAAAGTTTCAACAGTCTTTATTCAATCGACAAAAAAAAATCATCTAAAAGGGTTTAACGTAACAGAATCATATTAAATTATCCTGTGGGGCCTACAATTATTACAGAACAATCAAATCGATCAATTAATCAACAACTCACAATTATACAGTATCACAATCAGAACAAAATGAAATTCCAGGAAAATAAAAAAAGATCTTGTTCCAATATCTACCAATATATATATATAAATGATATAAAATGTCTAACGAAGAAATTAGCAAGGCGAAATAAAATTAAAGTATCAATATATGTTAATTATTTTGTATAACTACTTATTCAATGTAAATCTACCAAATAATTGTTTTAAATTAAATTAACAAGATGCCTTTAATTGAAAAAATATATATATGCACACAAAAGGCAAGAGACTATATAAATGTTTGTTTCTTTTTTGTCTTTCTTCTTGTTTTAAATATATCTAATTTAAAAGATACATGATGTAATTGTATGTATATATTAGTTGTTCAAGTTTGATTAATCTCCTTATGGCTTATTAAAGTAAGTCGAAGCGTTCGGATATCTTTCCGGCGTAAAGTCCTCGTTATCCTGTAAAGTAGATTGTACAGTAGAGCGCAATAGGTCACGGTAAGCTGACTGGATGCTAATATCCGCCGCGGCAGCTTGCGAAACTGTCTCTAGTGGTGCCACGCTCGCTAAACCTGTCGTTGTTACGGCACGTCGAACGCTTTCTGTTGAGAATATTGTCCCTTACGACATAACGAACAGTAATAAATAAATCAAACTGACCTTGTATCACTTGCGGAAGACTACCTTGGGGTTTCGCGTTAGTTACGATCTTGCGCCGTTTACTCGGCATACCTGAAAGATAGGCGTCACTGAAGGCGGGTTGCGAAAACTGCCTGCGTTGCCTGCGAGTGTCGCGTACTATGATCGGTACCCATTCCTAGAATTAAAATTTACGATTCCTGACAACAGCACGATATAACTTAATACGTACCGCCGGAACTTGATCGTGCCACGATTCGGAACCTAAATCAACTGGCGGCAGAGGCTCGGGATCACTTTGCAAATTTATAACGGAATCAGGTAGACCGTTCGAGTTCGAACCGCTAGCTTCGACCTGCTCCTCTACTTCCATCGGCTGTAATATAACACAACGTAAGTTCGAATAACTCTCCAGACATCACCTTTAAAACTTACTTCTTCAACCGGTCTATCTTGATTAACGTGAATCAAAGGCGGGGTCACCGTTTCTATACGCCTCACAATATACGGCTGTAATATACTAGGCGGGATGTTTAGATTTAAAATGAAATGTCGCAATTGCGCCCTACTAGCCATCGAAGTCCACGCCTCGAAAACCCTAGGTACACCTTGCATGTACTGTCTCTAAATTTCGAACGCAAAAAATGTAATAAGAATCCTTCCATTAAATAAATAAATAAATAAATAAAACAACATACAACAATGTGATCCAAAACATCTTCGACGCCCTGCTGGCCGTTGGCGCTGGCGTACAAGACTAAAGCGCACAATTGCCGCATGGTAATCGAGCACTGATCCACAAGCATCCGAAGCGAATTGGGGTTCCTAGATGCAGCTAACGATATTATATTCGGCAGGCGAGTCCTGAATAATAATTGCGACGAACGTATGATATCGATGTTATCCCGGACTACCAAACTCTCCAGATTCTCCAGGAGCGGCAACATCTCTCCCATAAACCTGTTCACTCCCCTGTCGACCGAAGCGGCGCTGGTATTGCCGTCCAAAACACGGTCGAGGAAGAAGGCCCGTATAAGAGATCGTATCCGCATTAAAGGTTCTAATTGGCCGTTATTTAAACGGATCAGATCGCTGGAAATGATAACAATCTCGAATAAATCCGATAAGATTCTAAACTAAACTTACGCGATCGTCAAATGTCGGGACAACAACATAATTAGGTCGGTGAAGATGCTATCGCCTTCGTTCAAATTGTCGTCGGAGAATTGCTCCATCAGTTGAGAGAGTGTCGGTCCGTGGGGGCCGGCAATGTCGGAAATATTCTGCGACAAACAAAACAAAATTAAATAAATGTCTGATGCATTTAATTAAACGCGTTATTAAATACCATATTTTGAAGATGCGGCAAAAACGGCATTTGCATCAATAACGGCGGCGAAGGCGCCGGCTCACTGGGCGGCGTAATCGGCATATCAGCGTTCATATTCGCGGGACCCCCGGTAGGAGGCGGCGGCGCAGTAGCAGCTGCGGGTTGATTTGGCTGCTGCGCCGATCTCTGTCTGTAAGCATTTCTAAACGAATTCACGATCCCATGCACGATATTATAAATCGGATGCAATGGTACAAATTGCGATGGCATCGCGGCGGCGGCGGTGGCGCCCGCGTCTTGTCGCGCGTTATTGTTCTGATTGCTTTGCGCTTGAAGGTTTCTAGCTTGGAATCTTCGCCGTGGAGTCACGTGGTGCGAATTGCACGGCAGAAACGGGTCGAAACCTTGCATTGCGTGTTGGGAGAGATGGACGTGAGGTCGCGCCGTCGATCTAGTGTGAGTCGATGTCGTCGGATGCGTCTGAGTGTTTCCTCTAGCTTGAGAATTCTGTCCGGCGTTCGTGGCGCCGGTAGCTTGCGACGATGATTGCGAAGTTGTATCCGGATTCGCAGTTGACGTCGGGGCTGAAGTGGTCGGCGGAGTACCACCTTGCGGATTTGTCGTTCTGTTAATTATTTGCCCGGCCATTTGCATTATCGATTGTAGGAATTCTGGCGGTGGAGCGTTCATAGCTCCTCTTAAAACTGCAAGATTTAAATACAGAATTGTATCTAATTTTAAGGGAGAATTAGCCTTACCATCTCCGCCCTGATTTGCACCTAATAAAGTAGCCTCGAGGGAATCGATCGTAATACTTTCGGGCGTAACTTCCATGAAGAATTCTACGTTGGGATTACTAAATTGCGACGTTCCACCTGACGAACTGCTAGAGGTGGTAGCTGTAGCTGCGGGCCCATCCGCGGCAGTGCTGGCATTAGAGTTGGCACTCGGCGGGGGAACGGGAGCTGGTTCAGTAGGAGCGCTATCGTTCGGAGTCGATTCAGATCCAGCCATCGGCACGTCTCTAGGTGTGGCACCGCCGAGATTAGCGCGATGAATTCCCCTAATTTCGATCGGGAAAGACTGCACGTGCACTGAAGTTGGCAGCAATCCCAACATCTGCGGCGGGATGTGGGCAGTAAAGGTTGAACCAGTATTGGTGGTCGCATTAGTAGCCGGTGTGGTAGTCGATGTGTTCGTGGTTGTGGTTGTCGATTGTTGGGTGGTGCTTGGAGGCATACTATCCGGTGATATATTAAACTCAGCCTAAAATTTCACAATATGCGTAAGATTATAAACCGACACGTGCGTTAACGAAATACCTCGACTTGAATTGGGAATCCAGTTTGAACGACTGCCGAATGCTGGATTAGTATTGGCCGACACAATAACGGTCTAGGTGGCGGTGTCCGCACTCTTACAATTATATCACTTAATGAGTGATACGCGTGTCCCAAAAAGTGGAGGATCTCCGATACACGGTTTATCATAGCTTGTGTCTTTCTAACATCCTGATAAACGAAAATAAATGATTGTAAACCCCTAATAAATAAACTAAAAATATTTACCTCGTTCGATACACTCGGATCCTGTCGCATAAAATTCTGATACTGCTCCAGGAACGGTGCCAATCTTATTTGCAAACGACCCAAAGTATCTAATAAGTCAGCCATTTCGCTCGTACTCGACGCATTACTAAAATAAAATTGAATTAATCTTACATCTACCGGCCGAAACCTTCGAATCCTCACTCTGCTAATGTTGGCCCATTGGGTCCATCGGTCACTGGTCCTTCCGCAGCACTACCTGCATTATTATTACCGCCCCGTTCCCCGGCTAAATTCTCAACGGAAGCGAATACTGGAGAGGCCCCCTCCGGCGTAGAAGAAGCTGAACGCAACGGTGGTGTATCCATTTCAACATTATTCGCAGCCGCTGCATTAGCCCCATCTTCGTTAGTTTCAGTATTAGTGTCCGGTATATTTCCACTTTGAGTTCCGCTTGGTGGACTACACAAACTTTATTTTTTTTTTAGTTTTAAATTTAAAATAAACTTACGCTGGTGTAGTTGCGTTCAATAACCTATTCTGCACCGCTGAGATGACCTCATCAATAGGCTCATTAAGAGAACTGCCAGGAACTATCACTCGTGCTTCGAAAACTGGTGTTACTTCTTCTTGGGGTTCCTCGGAGGAAGCTTGATCTGAATTACGTGATGTAGGATTTTCTAGCTGACTCAAAACACATTCAGCACGTCTAAGCATCCTCTTGGCTATGTTTAACCTGCTTGCTGCTAAACTATGCGTAGGTGGTGGTGGTACAATCCCTTGTGTCTCCATGAGATTTGAAGGGAATGCCATTGATCCCAAATACATTCCATGTTCTAAACCTCTCACGTTTCTCCTTTGTGGCTGAGGAGAAGCGTTCCTGTTTGTATTCTGAGAGTTGCTTGGTGGAGCTCTCTGTACTAAATGTACAACTTTCCCATTTACATCTAAAACAATCTTGTAGAACTTGCACGATTTGTATAAAGTATTAATTTTACCATATTCGCTCAATTTAACATCATCCTTGAGAATTCTGCCGCAATAGATTATCCTTTGTGTTTCTGGTGGAATATTAATAGAATCTGCTATCTTCTGTTTGAATTCCGCTACAGTTATCTAAAACGTAGCCTTAAAAAAAGTCAAACACTATAGAATAAATACTTACATCATCATTAACTGTAAAAGAATGATTTTGGGAATCTAAGGTTTTAACTGTAAGCTCAATCATCATCTAAAACAAATAATTTGCAATGCAGAACGGACGAATATGTATCTGCGTAGATATCCAAGCCTTTATTCCAATTCAATCCTATTGTATTATTCACAACTACGTGTATTCATTTCGGGAAATAAAATCGTTTAAACGTGCTTACCTTTTAAGTGTTCGTTACGATTCTCGACATACGCATTCAATCTGGAATATTATGCTTCAGCTTTGTAGCCAAGACCGAATTAAATAATTTTATTTCTAGAAATAGCGTCTTACAACACAAAACACACCTAATTTGCCCAAGAGGCAACTCAAAATGGCTGTTAACAGTTGTCAAAAAACGATTATACCACTACAACAGTATAAAAACGCTTATAATGCAATGATGTCACAGCTTAAAAAAATGTTTAAATTAAATCATTTAATTATGATTTATGATACGACTAAAAAATAACATCGAGTTTTAATTTGATTACAATCTTTTAATTAAATATGTTTAAAAATAATTGTGATAAAATATCACGGGGATCACTGTTGTTATGTTATTTATAAGCCAAAATCACGTAAATTGTTACAATTGAGTTAGTTTTTTTTTATAACTCAATATTGGTGTCACTGATTGTTGACATTAAGCGGTTTTCCAGTGCTTTTTGAGGTTATATACTAATAAAATATTTTTTAGGATACAGAATTTGTAGAATATGAAAAATAGTGTTTAAAATGTGTGAAAACGTACCGGAAATCGTACAGGAAGCAGTATTAAAAAAGACTGCAACAACATCTTTATTAAAAGAAACAGTTCATGGTTATAATTGGGATGACGGATTAGATTTTAGTAAACTATTAGATTCTTATAAGTGTACTGGTTTCCAATCAACTAATTTCGGGTTAGCCGTTGAAGAAATAAATAAAATGATTCTATGTCGAAACCAGCCTCTAGTAAAAGATAATTATCAGGATGACGATGATCCATTTCATAAAATCAATCATAACTGTACAATCTTCTTAGGATATACTTCAAATATTATTTCAAGCGGATTAAGAGAGACAATTAAATTTTTAGTAAAGAATAAAATGGTAGTTTTGATCGTTATATACAAGCAAATTAATTTTTGAAAGTAACATATAATTCTAGATAGATTGCATAGTTACAACAGCAGGAGGTATCGAGGAAGATTTTATAAAATGTTTTGCACCTACATTCCTGGGCGACTTCAGTTTAGATGGTAAAATGCTGAGAGAAACTGGAATTAATAGAATTGGGAATTTGCTTGTACCAAATGATAATTATTGCAAATTCGAAGATTGGATAATGCCAATTTTTGATGAAATGTGTATCGAACAGAAAGAGAAAGGAATCGTATGGACACCTAGTAGAATGATACAGCGATTAGGAGAGAAAATTAATAACGAAGATAGTATATATTATTGGGCGGCAAAGAATCACATTCCTGTATATTGCCCTGCATTAACTGATGGTAGTTTAGGTGATATGCTGTTTTTCCACTCGTTTAAGAATCCGGGATTAGTTTTGGATATTTTATATGGTATTATATGATTATATGAAGTTTTTTTTAATTATTATTTTGATATGTTTGTCTCAGATTTACGAAGATTAAATTCGATGGCCATTAGATCTGCGAATACAGGAATGATTATAATTGGTGGTGGACTTGTTAAGCATCACATATGCAATGCTAATTTAATGGTAAATATAAATGTGATCAAATGACAAGTGATGTGGGTTTGAAATTGCTATAATTTATTGTAGCGAAATGGGGCTGATTATGCGGTTTACATTAATACATCTTCAGAATTTGATGGAAGTGACTCGGGTGCCAGGCCAGATGAGGCAGTTTCTTGGGGTAAAATTAAAATGAATGCTAAACCTGTGAAGATCTATGCGGAAGCAACGTTAGTCTTTCCGTTAATAGTAGCTCAAACATTTGCAAAGTTTTGTTTTCAAGAGAATGCAACTGCAAAATAAATCTAATTAATTTATTTCTAACTTTTTGTTCATAGTTATATAGAATACAAAATGTATTAAGTAAATAATATAATACATCTTATTTATGATTTTTCTTAAAAAAATGTACTTATATAAAAATAGATCTACAGTTTGTTTCATATAAATGGAAGTAGAGCGTATATAGTTGTGGACAAAAGTATGACAACAGCTCATTTTATTTATTTATTCCTATTGAAAGATGTTTTTGTACTTTTTCCAAAACTATACCGTTATTATAAAAAAAGGTATATGTAGAAATCGACAGAGCATACTTTCTTAACAAGTACTCCTTTTTTAATCAAAAAAGAAAATTTTACACCATCAAAATAGTACATTCTATAATATACATATAAGAAGGAATTTATTTACATTTTCATTACCATAAAAAAAGTTGTGAGCTTGAGTATTATTAAAATCTTATTTGCTATCTTAAATTCACTAATTATTATATTACAAGAAAGGAGCGCCGTTACGATCTCTGAAGAAACAGTTCGACAGCTTTTGGTAGTATTTTTGGAATTTCTGTCGGTGGGTAATTTTGCAATAGTTTTAGATTGGACGGAAAGTCACCTTTTATTAATTTCTCTTTTAAGACACTGTAATAAAGAGAAATATCTATACTCATCTGCTACAGCATTTATAGAAGATAATTTTGGCAAATAACTTACACAATCATTGCGCAACAGATATAAATAAGAAAATTAAACCGATTCTCATCAGAAAAGAGAGTATCCCATATCCTTAATACATCGGGAAGAGGAAATTCTTGCGATAACAATAAGGTAATCCATCTGAAATATAAATGCAACAAATTGCTCGCTATATTCCTAAAACATACCTGAAACCGTAATATTCTGGCCTCAATTCCAACTGTTGAAAATGCAACCAAATATCAAAATCACTTTCACGCAATTGATTCGATAATCTGCTCATCATATTATTGATACCGCAATCGGTGCTATCCAAAGTTTTAATGAAGAAATCTCGAATTTCTGACATTAGATTCGTAAAACAAAAGAAACAATCAGCTTCGGCATATTCTACAATATAAAATGTGTAAACTTAGGTGATTATTACATCAAACAATAGAAGCAACCTCTATAAGCTACATCCGGATCACGAGCGAATGTATAATAAATTGGTCCTATAATCTCGTTCATGCCTTGCACGTAGCCTTGTCCAGGATTTAATTTAGCATAAAGGAAAAGTATTCTTTCTACCACCTCCCAATGAGCTTCTTGTCCTTCGGTCATTGGCTGGTAGTCTTCTTGAGCTTTTTTTAGAACTAAGGCTATCTAGAATCGATTAAGAAAAGTATGATTCAAAATAAGTGCCAGATTAAGTTACTTAATTAGCCTACCTGCTACTATCGCAAGATTAGCATACAAAAGAGAAATTGCAAACACCATTTTTGATTGACCTATCTTAAAAAATTCCTTACCTTAGTGATTCCTAATCCTTTCCGTTCGACATTGGCACATTTAAGGACACTTCTTTGAACTCTTGTATGTAACCTTTTAACATCATTACTATTTACAATTTGATTGCAGGGATAATCGGTGGGTTGTTGAAAAAATGATATATCTGGACATAATCGTCTGACATCTTTATCAATTTGTAATAAGACCTCATTATCTTTAAAATATGTTTGCCACTGACTATCGGGGTTTATACTTAAAGGATGATCGAGTAAGGTGCAATCTCCGTTTGTTTCCTCTGAACCAGGCATGACGACAAGATCGTCTAAAATATAATAAATTTTTACATAAATTATGGCAGTTATTAGGACGAAATCACCGATGAAACTTTGATATAGCGCCCTCTTCCTGTTTAATACACTCTGCCACGATTCCCTTTCGGGTGGTAAATATCCCAAAAGTAACTTCCAACATAACGCTCGGAGACCCTGATCGTCAGGTATTCCTAGAATAACACACCTTATATCGGTTATCAATAAACAAATAATAGAATGAAAGATACCATTAAAAGCTAGTTTTTTTAATTTTATTAATTGTACGATATCCTCTTGCAAAATATCTTCGAATTCTTTTAATCTGGAAAGGAATTCATCCTAATTAGGGTTTAATTTTTTTTTATTTTGAATCCAAGTTACCTTGCCCTGTATGCCATAATTTGACAATCATTTGACAACTGTCAGCTGTGACATATATATTAACTAATTTAAAAAAATGTTGAAAAACGTGAAACCCTTGTGAAACGGTAAAAATATGTCGTCGAAGTGTTATTTAACAAATTTCTTGCCGAGTTAATTTTATTTAAATAATTTATTTTTTAATTCAATTCCTATATTAGCTGCATTCGAAACCGCTTTGGTGCGTCCGCTTCGATGTAACAATTACGTTTGTAGAAATGCTAATACAATTTTTAAACAACGAAGTAGTAAAGTGGTTCTGTTGTGCGAATATATTCCGTAGATGTCAAAAAGTCATCCAATCTAATAACAAAAATAGGAGAGAAGCACCTAGAATTTTCTAATTTAAGCCGTAATATTCAATTGTAGAAGAGATAATCGCAAGAATAATGTGCGTAACGACGTAAACCAGCAGCTGTCATGTGATTAAAATTCAGGTTATTCACTTTTACTCAAAAGTAAGTACATTACACTTTTTTGGACTAATGATACCATTTACGAAAATATAGGTTACGTTTATTTTAACGGACGTACTAAAAATAAACTGAAATAACATTAAATATTGTAGTACTGTCATTGTTATGTAGTAGTTAATGCTAGTTTTGTTATAGTTTGTTAATGTTTTGGTACTCGTTGTTAGATTTTACAATTGAGTCCTATCGTTCAATAGAACTGTCAAAATTATGGTTAAGAGGGAAGTGATGTATGTATTAAGGATACGATGCTTATTTAGTTAAAGAATTTGTGAAGCCATGAATGCACTTTACGAATTTTCTAATCTAGGTATGGAATTCCCAAAACAAGTATTATTGTAGCTATAATTGACATGAAGTTAACTCTTACCGATATTTGTTGTTATTTTTAATTTGTCTGTTAGAGATATTATGTTTACACTAAATATTTCGATAAAATTATATCAATTGTGATATTAACAAGAGGGTAAATATTTTTATGTTTTTTCAATCATTATTTATGTATTTGTTTCACATATTTTATCTAGACACTATCCATAATATATGTATACATTATCTGCTGCTTCTTCAGCTCTATAAAATAAACATAAAAGGACCCAAGTAGTTTTTTGGGAAACTCCATGTATAATTGTAGCTGTTCTGATAAAATTACCTGTTTTTTGGCGTGATGTACGACGTTTTACTCTGACTAAGTCGCTGTATCAACCCAATCTATTGCTATCTCCAATTTCTCTGATCGTTTTACTTGTTTACTTATTGAGGACCAGCACCATCAACTAATTAAGATGCTTTCAGACCATTGTGTGTTATCAACATGTTTCAACTCTCTCATCTTCCTGGCAAAGGAATCAAGAAGTTTGTTAGCCTAAATTGATTAATCATGTAATTAAATCTCTTTTCTAATTATTAATTTTTCAATTTTCAGATGATACACTCGATAATCCACAAATGTTGCCATTCCAAATCTCTGCCGCTGGAATGCTGCGCGTTCTGCAACGGGAATGGGCCGGAAACTCTACTCGACATCTGCTTCGATTATATCCTGACGAATCTGCACACGATATGCGAATACGAACTGCATTATTCGGAGAATTTAAGACTTAGAGAGAACGTCACGTTGCCGGTGGAGATATGCGAGAGACTCTTATATTTACGGGCAAGTAGGGGGCTGCGATTGAGTCCGCGTTTCGTCAGTATCTTCAGGGATCAATTGGCGACGAAATTGAAACGCGTCAAGCTATACAACACCGACATAGACGATGATAGTTTGAAGATTCTGCTGCAGCATAGGTTAATTTCATTAGATGTATCGCATAGTCCGTTACTGACGGCGAATTCGCTGAAATATATAACGGCTTTCGGTGGTAATCTAACATCGCTTTCGGTAGGCGATAATATGAACTTGTTTCCCGCTAGTTTATTCGGGCAACCGTACGTTATAGATAGGGATTATATAATTTTAGCGCCGAGATTGAGACGTTTAAGCATAAGGAATAGCGAGATATTACGGCCGGAATTCTACATGCTCTTACTTAAGCCTTTATTAAACCTAACACATTTAGATCTTTCGAACTGTAGCGATCTAGGCGATTTCCACTACATTCTCGACTTAATTAATCTAACCTCCTTGATACTCTACAACGTTAATAAATTAGAGAATTTAATACCGGCGATATGCAAGCTGAAAAACCTGAGACATCTGGATATATCGCAATCTAAGGACGAGAACGGCACCTACGAGAATCCCAGCAAGGTGTTAGCGACGATCGTCGAAAGTTTACCAAGACTGACATCTCTGGATATATCCGGGACTAACCTGGCCGGATCGGGGGTCGCCGAAAGGACGGAGGACTGCTTCGGACCGTACGCTTCCGATATTCCCGGTTTGAGTTCGAGAGTGCACAATAAGTTTCAATTTTTGGGTCTGTACGAGACGCAGAGAGGTGCTTGTTTTCGGCACGATATCCCCGCTAAACTGGCAAGTTTAGATTCCACACTACTAACTATCTTCATTACAGACAATTCCACATTTCAGATTGCCGGGAACGCGAACGAGGAACAAGTTTTAGTGGCAGCTTTGGCTTACCTGGATAGATCTGATATGCTGCAGAAGGTCCTAAACGAACTGTTTCACCTCTTCAGATTCGAGAGTTGCAATCAAGTAGGGCAGGCTTTAAATATCGTTTTGGAAGCTATGAACCGTAATTTAAACGAGAGACACATACAGATCTCCGGCAGGTAAATCGAGATTTTAACGGCGGTACCACCGATTTATTCATGTTTGAACGCATTTTCAGCGCTACTCTATTTTATATAGTGAAAGGTGCCGGTAAGGAATTGCACGACGTTGTCCGCGTGAAACGGCGCATCATCACGACCCTCCTGAACGGTATGTGCGCTCACAGGAACGACGACACGATGATGAGGAACGGCTGTTTAACGCTGTGCCAGTTTAAAGTACCTTTAGACGTCGTAAGAGATGCAATTGCAGACCTACGAAAGATTACAACTAATCCTTCAAGTTCTAGGTATTCGATTACGAACGTCTCGTCGATATCCTACTGCATTCCGTTTACGGGATGCAACAGGAAAGTTTCGTGCAACGAATCGGGATCTACCTGCTGAATACGTTGGCCTGCCAAGTCGACGGCCAGCAGAAGATTAAGTTGGGCGATCTGGGCGCTATAGATGTAAGTAAATGATTTTTTTTTTAGACTTTTCTCGGCGGATTCGAAGATTTCAGCGAGTAAAAAAGCTTGTTTCTTCTTGTTTTTATATAAGAAAATGCTGTGGCTTATCGCCGACAGGTTGAAAAGAGGTATATGCGACGATGTCCTCGAAGTCGCCTGGTCGACCATGTGGAACGTCACCGACGAGACGCCTTTGAATTGTCAGAAGTTTCTCGAACATAAAGGGATGGAGTACTTTCTTAAATGTCTTAAGGTAAGTGAAAGATATGCCGTCCTTTTTTCCCACGAGTTCTAATTGCTTTTAACTCTACTGCCCAAGTAGTTAGAACAACACGTAAGTTCGAAGATAGGGTTGCTGATGAATCAAAAACATACAGTCGTGGCAGCCGAAATACGGTTACTTTCGCAACCAACTACTAAATGAGTTCTTTTTATAGAAATTCCCTGACAAAGAAGAATTGCTCCGAAACATGATGGGCCTCTTAGGTAATGTGGCGGAAGTGCACAGCTTACGACGTTACCTAATGACGCCCGAATACATCGCCGTCTTCTCCGACCTCCTGGATTCGATCAGCGACGGTATCGAGGTGAGCTACAACGCGGCCGGTGTCATATCGCATATAGCCTCAGACGGGCCGGAAGCGTGGAATATAGACGATCCGTGCAGGGAGCACGTCTTAGCCCGGATGATGGCCGCAATCGATCGATGGGATCTGTATTCGTTGAGGAACATCAACTACAGATCGTTCGAACCCATCCTGTATTTAGTTGGGATTTACGACACACCCGAGTGCCAACGGTGGGCCGTTTGGGCGTTGGCGAATTTGACTAAAGTTTATCGTAAGTATATTTTGCGGAAGGGATTTTCGACGTTTCGCTTTTTAAATTTTAATTTTAGCCGAGAAATATTGTTCTGTCGTTAAGAGCGAAGGCGGTTTGGAATTATTGCAGGAGGTGATCGATCATCCTATGCCACCGAATTGTGTTAAAGAATTAGCTGTTATAGTATTAGAAAATTGCAAGCAATACCACGAAAGAGACTCTTTAGAAACTGATACGCAATTAGATGGATAAGTTTTTCTTCTCCTGTTTTGCTAATAAAGCGATATGTACGTCTTTAAACAGAGATTTTATTACGCGTGTTATACAGGGTGTTATGCGAAAAAAATAATTAACACCAATATTCGAGTTACACAGGATTTTCTTCGATTATAATTGTGGTAGCTGTCAAAATTTTTGTATTTTAATTTGTAATACCACCCTGTATAACAGGAATATCACCGGAAATTAACGCACTGTAGAACAGTGTTCTAACTAATAGAATTTTTTTTCTTCGTGTATACATACGTGTTTAAAAATTGTTTAAAGAGTGAGAAAAAAAACTTAAATTATTATAATTAATTAAAATATTATTCGTACTTTGATTTATTACAATTTAAATATAACTAAATAGATGGCGATATAAGTTCATGGCTCGTATGACTTTACGTCATTACTGTACATTAAATTAAATAATACGTATTTATTACTTACTATATAAATATATATATATAAATTTTATTTTGTTCTATGAATAAATTATAGTGTCTAATATACAGGGTCGGTCACTTAATTTGGAACTGATTGGATATTTGGCCGTAAAATTGTTTGCTGGCTAGATGGGTTTGGGTCATCGATGTTAAATTCATCACGAGTAACCCAGTTTTCCTCTAAAACGTAAAACGTAACCGCAATAACTTGGAGCCATTATTTGGTTCAAATTAAATGACCAACATGTATGTATTCGAAAAGCATGAGAGAGTTTATTAAATCAATTAAACAAATACGATTTCCCATACAGTATTTGTAACCACCAAAATAGATTTTTAATAAACGATTTCATTTCTGCACGCTTAACAATGTCTATCGTGTCTTACGTTAAACATTTTTCTTCTTGTATTCGAGTAAATAGTACAACCGTATCATGACATTATAAAGAAAATAAATTTTACAAGGTGTGTCGATTTTACTATATTTTATGACTTTTTAAAAATGTTTTATTATTTAATAATATCTTTTATGTGATTCGCACTACTCTTATCAATTTGTAAATTTAAAAATCAGACCTGCTGGACGCAAAATATATTTTTATTGTTTTGTTTAATCGTTGTTTTATTCATTTTACCCAATTATAGAAAGATTTACCACGAATCACACGGTATACACTTAATATGCTGATGCTAGCTACCTAACACTAAAACTAAATGAGTAAATCTAAACTAAGCACTAACCTGGGTTCAAGTGCTGCGGAACTGTAATAAAGAAAATTGCCACATTAGTATATTGAAAAGATATAAAAAATATTGTCGGGCTTTATCTTGAACGTATTTTTCCTTGTTCCAACCATCAGGAGCGATGCCATTCACCATCAGCAACTATACTCATCTGAAAATAAAGAAAAGCATTTTTTATTCTTTTATTTCTTTAAATCAATTTAGGTAGTAGACATGCATAGAAGTATGTGAGTCAGCTGAGGGGGGAACACGTTTTAAAATTATTTTGAAATATGTCTGCAGCGGTGACTGAAAGGAAGTTACACATTAAAGATATCAAAATTAATCGAATATTTTTTGCAGGAGGAAATATCGAAATAAAATACTAAATGTGCAGTAATATTACATGGCACTCTATTTAAATTAAGGCACCTTGGATGTATAATTTTCTTTTGGACGCCTCTGTATATTTCAAAAATTCTTCATATACGAAAATAGGTAAAGAAAAGTATAAAAATTTAAAAACAAAAGAATGAAAACTATCACATTTAAGGCGGTATATTTGGATTTATTTCCTAAAATAATAAATTCCCAAAAAAATATCTTGCAAAATCGACGTGACTTCCGTAAAAAAAAACTAGGTGAATTCAATTTGAATTGCAATTAGAAATTTTAATTCGTTTAAAAATTTTAAATAAAGGAAAATAACAGTATTCTGTGGTTCCCATCGATGAAGTCCACGGAGCATATACCCATCCGCATGCACCACACAACACTTTGCAACTGATAGAATGATTTATTGTTATCGATAAATACTTTATCCCTTACCGCATCAATGTCTTTTTAATGTTATACATTTAAGTTCCCAAATATGTAGTTGAAATATAAAAGAGTTAATGTAGATGTTGTATATCGTCTACTTCTGGTGAATCACCTAATATACAGGTCTGTAGTGTGTGAAATAAAACTTAACTTTGAATTTTAATTCTACATATTTTAAAATTAATTTACCTGTATTAATTAATTTAAGTAATTTAATGTGGCAATTTGTTATTATGTCTGGGAAATTGGTACAAGCTTGAAGTTACAAAATTTTCAAAATTTAAAAACTATAACCGGAAACAATACAAGTATTTCTTTGATGATTACACAAAATTAGATCTAGAAGATTACAAAATAATATAAATATAATATAAATTAAATTTGACGTTTTACGGTATTTTTAGGATGAAAATTTGACAATCTCAAGAATTCAGATGTGAATTCTTGGTCATTGTTACACGTTTGACATAAATTTTCCAGATTAATATGATAAAATACGTTCATATTACGTTTAATTATTGTTAATTAAATAATAACTATAATAATAAATATAAATGTTAAAATGTGATGTTCGAGCGCCCTCTCTAAATGAAAAGTGTAACTTGGCATGCGAAGTTAAATATTTTACCCACAGATAGCAGCACGTGATAGCATGCCTTAGTGCGCCATCTCTGCTGTCGTTGCTAAACTGCACGTTTCCAAATTTTCCCGCAGAATTTTTAAATTCTCTTTTCTCACATTTCTCTTAGCAATAGTTGAAAATTTTACTCGACATTAATTCTACGCCAAAACTGCACGATTGTCGATGATTTCTTCAGTTCCTCCTTTTAGAGGTGTACCACAGTTTTGATTATTATGATTGGATTCTCTGCCCGACTTGAACTGCTAAAATTTGAAAATTGCCTCGAGTATTCTCACTATTCTCTTATGTATATTCTTTAAATTGTTCTAAAGATGCTTCTAATTAACGATGTTTTTAACTATAACCTTGCAGAGCAAATTATTGCCCTAAAACTTTAAAAACATGTGCGAAATAGCAGCGAACGAATTGGATTACGCGTGCTATTTTTATCCGGGTGTATATTTTAATATTTCGGGAAATATCGAATACACATCTCGTCGCAAAGCATCACGAAATTGTAAATTAGCGTTACACTACACACACTTGCAGAGTTGCAAAGATCGCGTCAGAAGGATCCGTCGTTTTTAAGGATTGTTAGATGTTAAAATAGGCCAACGTAATCTTAGAGGCGCGCACATAAAGTATTTCTGTGTCACCATAATAAATCGAAAATTAATCTAAATAAAATCTACGAAGGCTAAAAACGTATAAAAAGGTAAATGAGTAATAGCAGGAGTATTTTTAAGAAGTGGGTGTCGGAGAATTGGACAATTTCCAAGCCGGTATATAAGAATTTCGGATCACTTATTCATTGTGGAAAAGCATTCATCTGTTTAGGATTGGCGGTTATGTTTTGGCTGCTGGATAGCATTTCAAGAATGCTATTCCATCAATAAGTTTCACGATTTCTGTTTTCAACACAGCGGCAGTTCTCCGATTATGATTTATGTAGATTATTGCTATATAATGGGTAATAAATAAAATATGTATCTAAGCTTTAAATGAGACTTCGGCGAAATGTGAATTACTCGTATTTATGGGTGGAGTTAATGATTCTTGACCTATCGTACTTAGGAACGAGCAAAGAATCATCAAAATGATAATCGTGTCAGACATTCTATGAATCTATGAATGAGTAATAGTGAAAGCTTCATTGGTTTTGAAGAGATATTAAAGCACCAGTCATAGGATTGTATTACGAAGCTTCTTTGTGCTTTATTCATATTTTAATCTTTAAGTCTGTTTTTATTGCAAGTTCTGTGACTCGTCGTGACCTAAATATCACAGGCGCAATATGTATCACAATAACCGCCGAATCCCTAAGTAATTTCTGACCGAAGAGGTCCCCCCAATTTCCATCATACTTTTCTCCGTCTCGCTTCCACGGCAGAATCTCAGGTATTCACACACGTACGACGAAGGCGACCATCGGGACGCGTTTTCCAAAGATTTCGACAAATCAACGGCGACCGTGGTGTTGCTATACGGCGTCGCCGTCCGAGACGCCCGTGTCTATAAAAGGACGCTCCCCCCTTCAGGTAACTTGAGATACAACCTCGCCGCTCTAGCATGGAGGATCGCACCTTAAATATAACTTCGACAGAATTCGTTAACCGTCGTTAAAAGTGGATACGTATGTAAGTACATCTTGAAACGGGCGCTAAAACGTTGAAAAACGAATCGAACTTAACAAACAAAAGTTCATAGTATGTTAGTACCTCTGCCTTTGATCCTAATACTTAAGTATATTTAAATGGATGTGTACCATGCCAAACGGATTTATAAACTAGATTCTCTTATACTGTATATATTATGTACTATCACTTAGGCTTTATGAGTATGTTAATGTAACGATTCAGAAATGGAGAGCGCTTTAAAGAGTTGATATCACATTACGATATTTTAACAGGATTTTTCTCTTGAATATTTATAGAATCAGTTATTTAGTTATTTTTAGTTTAATCTGTTGGATAAAACGTGTCAAATGTCAATGTTATGATGTCAATTGATGTTCAAATTGGAGGTTATATTTTTATGTCAGTTTGACATTTATGACAGGAGAAAGGTAGTCAAAAAATTATGAATATTGACCTTTAAGTATATTTGATACTTATTATGTATAAATAATGGAATGTATTGTCAAATATCGCTGTCACATTGACAGATCATGATATACAATATATTCCAAAACTTAAGGACTGGTTCAGGATGTCTAAACATTTAGTCAAAATTTCGTGAAACGTCGAAATAATTTTATTTTTCAGTACTCATAAATTGCAGTTTTCTTAGTAAGGTCTAGGAATTAAATTTTTCTAAATATAATAAGACGTGGAATTCGCGGCCAATTAATGTTTCCTGTTTGGTTGAACTAAAAAAACAAAACACCAAATACACCCGCGTCTAGATAGCATTGAATACCTCTGATCTATTTTCCAAAAATAGCTTTTTACAGGTAAAAGCACCAATTAACTTAAACGTTACATACGTATGTATGTATAAATATTCAAACCGCGTTTATTTAAAATAGTTTGTTGCCCCAATCTTCACTTCTATAATTACGTATACGCAGAGTAAACGTACCTATTTTTATTTAGCAAAATTTTCCTAGAAACGTCGTTCATAAAAATTGGAAATTACGACCATGCGGAGACAAACAAAACTGGTTTTAGAATAAGCAGATAGCGTCCGCCGTAAATTATGAACATATTGCAACATTGAATTTGGAATCAAGAATTCATAAAACATGTTTCATAAAATTTCGAAAATATATACGTAGAGGTCATTTTTTCGAACGATGGTCTGCTCTTTTTTAAGTGGAGTTGAGAAATCTCATAAATCTAGAGTTAGGCTTATGCCTGTCTATTGTTATTCGTTTTGCTATTGGAATTTTCAATTTTCTTGTTGGCATCTGTTGTGTTGAATATGCTCAATATTTTTTTAAATTCTCTTTTCGT
>ML219172.1:25895-36505 GCA_004785975.1 Popillia japonica | reverse complement strand
AGATAATCCACATCAGTTCTTTGTGCAGTATGCGGTGTAGCACCATCGTGCTAGAAATACCCATGTTGTAACTGACCATGGTACAGTGCAGTTCAGTTCTGGATATTGCTACACCGATCTTCTGAGGATGTAACGGAATCTTGTTACAAGCTTTTCGACAACTCCCAAATGATAAATTTGTTTGGAATGATAGACATCGTAAAATTTTTTTGCGACTCAGATCCATTCTATGGCCAACATCAGCAACAACATCTGCTGTAAAAATAATAAAATGTCGGCAGATGTAGGCAGGCCTGTAAGTATGCCTCAACAATAAATTTGTTGTGCAGATCCATGAAAACCCTATTTTGTTATATACCTATGTACAAATATACAGTGATTTTTCATCGATTACCAATAGCAAATATGCAGCAGCAAAAAAGGACAGTAAGAAAAGCCTTTCTGGTGAAAAAGAAGTAAAATACACTCAACAGACGAAAACAAAAACGCAGCAAATCCAAATAAACACAGAAACGCTACTGATTATTTACGGTATAGCTTGTAGAAGCGCCAATTTTCAAACACAAAAAAGCGTGAGCGATTCAAAAACCTTTCAATCATTGTTGAACGCAATGTATATGAATGTATTTTATAGACCCTGCTACGGTATTGTCTCATAATATGTGAGATTACGCTGTTGTTTCCCAACAACGAATAGTACTTGACCAAAAATATCTCTATTCTAAGCCCACACATCCGGTTCTCCCATAACAAAGAATAAGCTTGCTTACCACTGTGACCACCAAGCCTAATTGAGGAAACAATTTCCGAAACCTCCATTGTAATGATCTAAAGTGTTTTACTAGTAGACAAAGTTCTCAACAACTCGATTATAAAATTCTACTACTACGCTTTCTAAGGTAATCGTTAACAAAGTAACAATGATGATTGATCTGAATCTCTAATCAACAACAGGAATCTTCGAAAATGTTTATTACTTTAGATCAGTGGTTGCAAGACGTTGTTATTAAACTCTCTTTGATATTAATCCATTACCATCTAAAGCACAAAACTTTTAAGTTTTGAGGTTACGAAAGACTGTTACAATCATCTTATATACCTTGCGAGAAACAAAGATTGAAGCTTGCAGGTTCTATATTTGTTTCTTATTTTAACAAAACTATCTTCAAATTACTCCTTTACCCATAATGCGTTTACATTTGCTGTCAATTAGTCATTTTATTATCTATTTTGTTATGTTGATTATTCCCATGCATATGTTGTCATTGTTCCTGTGGAAATTGACGACAATAAAATATACTATTACTATGTACAATTGGTTTCACCATATTCACAGGCCTTGCCAAGCTTCAATCATTGTTGCTCGCATTGTATTAGTATAGATGTAAAAGACTTTTCATTATAGGTAGAAGTAAATGAAACTTGAACACATCTTACCTTATTGCAAAGATACTAATTCTCTGTCAACGAGGAAATGTATTTATTTTCCATTCACAACAATAACAAACAAAATTCTCTAATTGTTCTAACAACATTCAAAAGTTTGTCATAATAGCTCAGCCATTACATTTAAGTTTTTATCATAATTTACTAAACTTCAACCTTATCTACAAAACTGCACTTCACAACAATCCGCATTTACGTAAAGTGATAGAAATAACCAGACATAGATGGAAAAATTTAGTAACAACATAAGAAATACCACACTGAAATTATGCGGTCATACATACTTGGTTAACATACTTAACTGATAGTTATGAACACTATTCCTTTATAAATTATAAACGTTTCCAGGAACGTGTACGAATTGCAAAAATTCTTTAAAATAGTAGCTGCATATATACGTACATGTAACAGTCTTTATATAAACATAAAAATCTCACCATGAAACTTTTGTGTGCCATTATTTTTTTAACTGCTATTATCGAGAATAGCCACTGTGCCAATATTTTAGCTATTTCACCATTTGGAGGAAGGAGCCACTACAACATAATTGACAGGTTATTAAAGACTCTAGCGGCTCGTGGACATGAAATTGATAGTGTTAACCATTTTCCAACAAAACATCCTACCCCAAGGTATGATCTTAGATATAAGTGATGCTTGAATAAAACTAAGGGAATATAGTTGAATATTCCGACAGACGTGTACTGTAATTACTATTATTATTATATTAACTTCAACAAAATAGCAGTTTATGAATATACGAAGACTGCGTTTGAAGTGTTTGGATTCTTACTATGTACAAGATTTCAAAGACATCCTTTCTTTCTATGGTTCTGAACATTGAGAAAATATTTTAAAATCCGTGTTTATTATTGCATTTTTTCGAATTCTGAAATTTGTGATTAGCGGACTTTGTCACTAAACCTTTAATGGACGGATTAAATTAGAATTACTCCTCTCATCTGCAGAGAGATGTTATAGATGTATTGATAACTGTTTCAATTTTTTGATAGCAATGGTATATATATTCCTTCTAATTTACTTCCGGATGTATTTGAATTATTCTTGCCCTCACTAGGCCTATTTCCATTAAATCCACCAATTCTCTTCGTTGGTTATTTTAATTCCCTTTTCATTCAGATGCAAAATTTGCTATAAAAGTATCCACACTTCCAGGATGCTGCTTACAATAAGGTGCTCAATTTTATCTTTTCTATAAGGTGCTCCCATTTCCACCTCTTTTGCTAATTTTTATTTCCAGATATTTTTTCACTTAGAGATCATTAAAACACGATTATTTAAAAAAAATATTTTAAATGTCAATTACTTTCATTGTTTCTCCCTGTTTTATTGACCTCGGCATAATATCTGAAAAATAAAAAATATACAAAATTATATTCCAAAAATTTCAATCGCAGGAAATAAAGAAGTACGTCAACTGAATTTAATTTGAATAGTTTGGAGATCAATTGGAACGAAAAGCTTAAAAGTGGTCACAATAGATTCCATCGTTTGCAGTGATGGGAGGCTAATAAGGCACCAATAATTTAAGTCTAATCTAATCAATGACGACATGAAAATATATCTGAATATTATTGAAAAATGGTGCACAGAACCACATTTGTTATGTTCTACTTCATAATGAACAAACTAGTACTTAGTATGCATAGGATTAAAGAGTTTGACGTGGCATTTGATATCCATTTATCATTCAACAATCATATTAATTAATAATGCACTAAAACATAAGGTCATCCTTAATTTGAAACTAATTCTCAGTACAGACACATTCTATAAAACAATTCAGCGGCGCTATTTAAAGTTTTTAGGATATGGAACGAGTATGGAAAGAGTATTACACTCAAACAGGTCACAGATTAGTATTAGTGTTTTTTATTAAGAGGAGCAAATTGTAAAATCCGCATCACATTAGGCAAATTAAACTGACAGTATTTTTGGCGGTAAATTTAAATGACGAATTACAATAAAACACGTACTTACTTGTTATTTACACTTCAATATTTAACTAAATTTCACATATACCGCACATTTGTAAAAAACAAGTGCACAATAACTTTAATATGTATTTTATGATTCGTACTATATGTACTTGTGGTACATTAAATATATTAACATAAAAAATGTATTTTAGAAATTTAAAATAGATATCACATATTATATGTAAATTACAATGGAAAGAATATTCATTGTTCCACATTGGCGAAACAAATTTCATTGCATGTATGTTCAATAGGGTTCAAGTTACAATACTAAGATAATAATAATAATAATAATAATAATAATAATAATAATAATAATAATAATAATAATAGTGTTTTATTAGTTCTCAATGTACATACATACAAATAAAGATAATAGTAAGAAAACAAAACACTAAAGATGATAATTCAAGTACAATTTTATTACTTTGGTTGGCCATTTCGTTCATTACGTATACATTGGAACCATTTATTATTTCCAACTACTCTAATGGCAGCATGGAGAGATCAAATGGTATTTGTTTTTGAAACAACCATATTTTGATCTTGCCTTGTTTTATTTAAGATCTTGTTTAATGTAGGTAGTTTTTCATGGTAAAAATACCATGTATGATTCTGAAACTAGTCCTTTTGCTTTATATTCACCAATAATACAGTAAACACTTGTGTATCTAAAGGGTTTGAAATTTACAGTGTTGTCCATGTTTTCTTTATTGTGGAATTATTACCAATACTTTTCTTGTACATGTGCTTTTCCCGTACAGAAAAATGTCCACATCCCAAAGTAGTAGTTTTCTTAGAGACGATATTGATAGTCCACTTATACTAAACTAGTTTTTTAATCCATTCTTACAAATACATAGTTAGAAAGACTGATTTGGTTGTTCAAACACAGTCCAAGCACAAAAAGATGATAAAAAATATTCAACAAGAATAATTACTTCATCAGTTGTGTCTACAATATGGCGTCGCTAAAATAGCAAATTTGGGCAGTGTAAACATGACCGGCAACAAACTAATCGTAAGCCTATATTTTGTCGGGCAATTTTCAATGTTACTCCTCTTATTAAAAACAGAGAATAGGAAGTAGAAATCGCTCAAGTCTCGGTCAGTGATTAAAGTTGCATATGTAAACGACACTGCGAGTGAGAGTAAGATCTGCAGAAATTGCACCTCACCAATACTTACATATATGCTCACGCACTAGATTTCGATATTTATCTCGCACTAATTTATCATGCATAGTTTAATCATTATATGTACTTCATTCTTCGAGGAAAGCATAGAGATCGTTTGGATATTCAATACTTCACCCATTTTTTAAGGTAAACTCTATTTCGAGCACTAACTGTATGTAACTTACACTACTGTTACATATTGATATTATGTAGCCAAATATTTTGTCCTTATTAATGTAGTGATGTGAATATTTCAGGAAAGACAAGAAAAACCAGTCACAATTGTGGCAATCAAACTATTTGCCATTCAAAAAGTTCTTCTGAATCCCATTGCGGTATATTCTTCTACAGGTGTCACAAAATTGGCTATCCAGGTTTATCGCACAGAATCGACCGTCTCTAGAATCTTTAAACGTCAACAAATATCTGTCACTATTCAAGATCATCGGAAAGTACATACATCTATTCGTTTCTTTGTGAAGACTTCCCTCGATAAACTAGTTCTCAAACTTCAAAGTCTTAGAACAATAAAGACACAATGCAATACATTTTATGCGTTCAACTCTCCTTATGGGACCAGCATGACTTATGAAAAGCTGCATCACATATACCTACTAACAATTGGCATTTATCGGCAAAAATAGTAATACCGATTTATTTTTTCAATAGCCAACAAGAGCTTCTTTATTTTAATTTAGAACTTGGATTGTAGAAATTGACTAAAACAAACACTTATTAGAAATGATTCCGTTTCATTATCCTGAATTCAGAATAATATTAGAGGACTGTAAAGAATCCAGCAATCTTCCTTTCATAAACTTATACATCTTGTAGCAAGAGATGTATTATTGGATACAAACTATGATACTGCAATATCATATAGAGTCTAAAAAACAACATGTTTCCTTTAGTTATAAGGCGTATGAATCTGGAAGATTCGCTATATATTCTGAAACATTCTATATACATACATAACACAGTATTCTTTTTCAATTAAGTGAAAAAAATGTAAAATGTGACAATTGACTATTACAAACAATCAATGTCGCCTTTTATTTCTTTACACAATACACCATTACATAATACAAATCGCAATCCTTATGGTTGTTGTCTTTTAAAACATTTATAAATAATAAAACTGGAACAACTACTATGTACATAGCAACAAATTAAACTAACACAAAACAAAACCGAAATTACATTCTTAAAAAGAATAAACAATAAACAAACAATGAAACATGATCAATTCATACTTCATTATAAATGCTCTTAAATTCTTTAATTCATTGGAATCTATAATGCCCAGCAACAGCTTTTCTCAACTTTATCGTGTTGTGGTCTACCGATTGATACGGGATAAACTAACGTCATAACGCAGATTTACTTCGATTTTATTTACTAATAAAATTACTACGGCGAAAAGTATCATTTATGATTAACTTGTATGATATATAGTTCTTAATATTGTGCACAATAGCATCGAAAAAAATCCATTGGCAGGAATGAAACGCGAACCACCAAGATGATAGGTGTAGATCCGGTCCACAGAGCTACACACGTTTGCTTATACAGAGACTAACATTAACGGTACAAAAAGAACGCGTACAACAACCTTCATTTTTCTCAGAAACTAGGGCGCGTTAGGATAAAAGCTCGTACCTACTCGAGGGAAGTCTGTCTATAACATAGTTGAGACCCGTGTCGGACAAACCTAGTGTTCTCCTTGTCAGTTAGATATTTATTTAACAGTAATCAGATACATTGCTGCTATTATAACCCAATATCGAAGAAAACAAAGACTGTAACACTGCAGCAAAAATGCAGTAATTTGCTTCTGTAGAAATCACTGGCGAACCTGTTCCATAGAGGCCATGCCGATTATTTGGATGGGGTGAAACATCCAAAGTCTACAAAAATTGACAGAGTTGACGAAACTTACCGATCATATGGCATGGGCTGAGATGCAAAATTTCTGTGTCGTCTCACGATAGAACAGTGCGCCTAAAAGTGTTTTAAAAAACGCTATGAAGGTGCACGTATACATATTCTATCAGACAGCCATGATGCACTAATATCTCTAAGGCACGTATGTTCATACCTTTGAGTCAAAGGTAAGCTAGCTTAGAACTATCTACGCACCCTCACAACTCTGGCACAAAAACTTTTCTGTTTATTCTGCTATGAGTGCCACATCTTTGAGGCCGAGAGGGCAACAAAATTGACGTCTTGCAAAAAAGTGCAGTTCCGATTCATTGGACCAGAGCTATTCTGTAGGCTTAGTAAAAGGTACAGAATAGCTCATTTCCAACAGCGGAACACCGCCCAAAAAATCTCACACTGACCCAACATTCCGAAACTAAGACAAGCAAAAACTTTTCAAAAATATTTTCAGCCGCTACTAAATCTCTGCTAGACCTGAAAAGAAAAGACTTTAGCATGAACGCGGCTTTATTTATAGGCTACGGCTAAAATGAAGAATGAGGGCAGGGTGACGAACTATATAGGTATGTCAATCTTGCTCCGAAAACATCGAAGCTGTAGAACATAGTATTACCCACAACAAGTACGCTGGGAAACCGGTCGATGTTAGAACCATTTAAACTATCAACAAATTTTTACACTAGCGCTGAAACGATACTGTTGAAGACTTACTATCTATAACCAATAACACATTTTACTTGCACCTTTATTGTAAATACCACCGTTTAACAACTTGGATTGGTTATTGCAAACTATTTCAATTATTAAAAACTATACAGGGTGTCAAATGAATAGTGTAATAAACAGTATAAAGCTAATATCACAAGAAAGGTAAATCCAAAAAAAATAAGATCATATATCCAAATAATTTTTCCTTTAATAATTACCAAATTTTGTTGAATCCGGGCCTGACACGTGTACAAGAAAAAATGGACACTGCAAACATTTCTAATAGACGTAAACATATATTTTTTATCAAGCTGAATGTTATGTAAATAAATGTTTATTGTACTCTATGAATGCATTTGTTTACGAAGCAGTTTTGTTACTCTATGAATTGCACATGTGGTTTTGTCACAAATATTCTATTTATTTATAACAAGATCACACATTTACTACAGATTTTATTCATTTCGACCGGTTTTTTTTTGTTTTTGTAGGAATCATGCGTTTTTGTTTTTTGCATTACAGAAACTTTCAATATTAAAATACAACGACGTATTATTACCTAATGATCTGGTAATTAATAATTTACTATTTGAGATCGCGTTCATAGTAAATAGTTTTTTTTTTCAAATAATTCGTGGTAGTCTTGACGAGAACTGTTTGATGAGATACAGGACAAAACTTAGAGGTAGTAATGTCCGCAATTACTACCACAAGCTCTGAATGCACGCTTCTGTGCGACGGTAAAACTTATCATAAGCTGGGCCGCTGTGACAACACAGTCGACGTCTAGAATTTCCTGTGGACGATCATAAACAAAGTTATGCATGTATCATCACAGGAAAAAGTCCAACAGATTCAAATCTGGACTACGTGCTGCCTATCCAATGTGCAAATGCCTGACTCAAAGGTTCCCATACAAGTCCGGCAACATATAGAGGTACCCCATCGTGCATGAACTACATTTACCGTCATACATGTAGTGGTATGTCATCCAAGCAATCGGTTAACGTATTTTGCAGACAATTTAAATGATCTACCGCATTTAATTTTTCGGGTAGTACATGTGGCCCAAATAAATGATCGCCCATTATTCCGACCCATACGTTTATGGATGTCCTATGTTGAAATGAACTCTGATGGATATCTTGTAGGTTTTTGTCGGCCTAGTGATAAATATTATGGTAATTCAGCACACTATTTTTGGTGAAGCAGTATTCATCGGTAAACAGGATCACGGATCGCAGATTTGGAAGACGAGTTTCTGTTTGATGAAACACGGCTGCAATAAAAGATTTTATCCTGTTTCTCCGTAGATTAAAGTTATGTCCATGTACTCAATATTCGTATAACTTGCCGTAATGTATACATAAGGCAACAGATGCCTGTGAATGACTCAACGTTCTGCCTGTATTGTCCATCCACTTATGCCTTGCGCTCGAACAACAGGGCCGGACTGAGATTGAAAAATATTATTTTCTCGTTACTGTGTGGACATAAAGTATTCATTTTTTGGAGTTTAGGTTTCCATGCCATTAGCTTTAACCTATTATATTTTCATAGACTATTCAGTAAACACCCTGTATAGATCCTATTTTACATTAAAATCTCGCTTCATATCATAACCTAGTTAGCAACAGTGCACACAATATATGTTCAAACATTAATTAAACATAATGTATTTCGTGATACTATGATCAAATCTCCAATTCCGAATGTGAAATAGAAATACCAGTCCAAATTATCCATCTTCCTAAATATGCAGCGTGTATTAGTTTTAATTCCACATTAAATATTAATATTCGATTTTTTAGATATAACGATATCAGCATTCGAGGACTTCTACCAATAATGCAAAACAATTTGACTCTAGACAAAGTGCAGGAGCTGAATTTATTTCAATCCTTTGATTTGATAATTCAATCAGCCGGTGTAGTACCCTGCGAAGCAATTCTAAACAGTAAAGTAGCAGAACAATTACGAAATTCTACAAAAAAATATGATTTACTGATAATTCATTATTTTGGTTCGAATTGCATGCTGGGTTTCGCCCATTTATTTTCTGTTCCTACAGTGGCAGTGATTACAAGTCCTAGTTTACCTTGGATATCACCTGCGATAGGTTTACCAGATAACCCGTCGTATATACCAAATAGCTTCACATCTCTCCAACCAAAAATGAGTTTTACTGAGCGAATTTGGAATACAATCGCATATTTCGTCGGAATAAACAGGTAATTATCTGTATATGTAATCAAAATGGTATGTTACATATAAATTTTTTTGTTAGTTTTGAAATATACTCTAACAAGAAATCTAACGCCATCACTAAACAATTTTTTGGCCCTCAATTACCAGACCTGAACGATTTAGCAAGAAATATTAGCTTGGTTCTGGTTAACAGTCATTTCTCCATCAATCAAGCTAGACCTACTGTACCAAATTATGTAGAAGTGGCTGGTTTACATATAAATGAAACTGCAACTCTCACCAAGGTAGTAACTACTTAATTATTAGTTAGTTTACACGTAATATTAGGCTATACATATTCCTGTTATCGGTATTGTAAAATTTAACAAAAAAATATTTGCATACTGCATCATAAATAAGAAATTCTTCAATAGTTCGTAAAGAATATAGTTAAAGTATTCTTTCTATGTGTTTATAATAATTCCATTACACTCCTACTGATATTCATTTCTAATACGATAACTTCCAATTCGCATTTAATTCTCAAGATTTTATTAAACACGTTCTATGGTTTTCTTTTGTATTTTCTAGTTTTTCAGTTATTTTGGTTTTTATTAGTATCTAGTATTCCAGGCGAATTAAAATTATCCGCAGGCTATCGCTCACATTTTAATTACTGGTTGAGGTACTTGCTACATACAAAAACAACTGCGTCATAATTTTCATTACTGTGCGTGAGTTAGTACGTACATATATTGCAACAACAATGTATAGCAGGATATTGATACTGAAGCTTGTGGTCCTTTTGGCGCTCCGCCAATTGCTGGTAAAACATTATTATTATTATTATTATTATTAATGTTTTTCCTGAGCCTGTAGACGCAATACCAACCATATCCCGTCTCGATAATGCCCAACCTTGAGACTGAAGAGGTATAGGAGTTTGAAGCCCATTTTCCTTATTTCACCCATAACTTAATCAGGAAAACCAGCTTCATTAAAAGACAAAACAGGCTCCGCAATGGAATTTCCTTTTAAGGAAATTTCTTTATTTCTTCTTCAATCTTCTATTTCATATACAGAACTGTTATATACCTTTGGATGAAGTACATAAAAATCTGTATTAAATGGTTCTAAGCTGAAGCTCTGA